>BJCO01003537.1:0-13913 GCA_018326465.1 Flaveria floridana
TATTCTCAGGTCATTAATCTGGACTGCTGATAGGAGCACTACACGAGTCAGCATGCATTTTAGAGATTTATAACTACTCGTCTTTTATTTATGGTTTAAAATATTTGGCTGGCACTTGTTTTGCCATATGATACTTTCACATGTTTTGGGTTGTTTTATTTACTTTACGCTTCCGCATGTCTTTTAAAGTTTTAAACTCTGGTTGGTTTACATTAAACGTAGCATATAGAGTCGTTCCGAGTAACTATTGACTGTGATTCTGGTTTGTTCACACGCCTCGCGGTAAAACTCCGCACGTGGATTTTGAGGGTGTGACACCTTATGTTGTCCAAACTTACTTAACCTTTGGTCAAGCATTTATGCCAAATGTCATAACATTGGTACTCACCATAAAGGCTCACCTGACTATAATACTGGAATATCCTTGCTTGGACAACCTTATCATGCCATGTATCTAGCCAATATTACCAAGCCAAGGGAATATTATGTAGACGCGTGTCATGCAAAATCATAGAATATTACAATTTAGGAAATGTTCGCCAAGTCATACGCTAGAAAACTTCATGGTAAGGGAGGTTTAGTTAATATATTTTCTCCCCTTTGCTTTAAATTATCTTTGGTGAATAACTAATTTAACTAGTAACATATGGAATATAGTTGGTTGTTACAAATAATTATTGAAAGTGTATAGTAATAAGCTACTATGAATTTGGTCAAATCTATTCAGGTAAACATGTCCTAGCCAAAGCAGCCCTTACCTATATAGTCAGGGCCAAACCCGACATGGCTAAGCCTATCTTAAGCAAACATACCATGGTCATGCCTATGTGCGCCAAACCTATCTTCGCTAAGAATGTTGTCGAAGATCCAAAGCCTAATTCTGAAAAGTGTGAGTTTATCCAAAGCTCAATCCTAAAAAGTGTGAGGATAAACTTTAACTTGCTTAGTACATGACAAGTGATGCACATATCAAGATTAAAAAATATGAAATTAGATGCGGTAAACATGTGGTGCACTTGTATATATAGAAGATAAGAGAATTGCCAATACACCACTTGCCCTGGGATCATTTCCAAGAAGCTAGGCCAAAGCATAGCAAGTAAAACCCAAGGAAAAGTGGTACGAAGTAAATATTAAAATACTAAAGATGCAACCTCTCACCTAATTGGTATATACGTCTTTGTTAAAAACAAGGCTTTTGGACTAGCAAAAAAACAATGACACCAAAAGTAGCATAAAAAAGAGTAAGTATGTTTGTCACCTTGCAAGGTCTCGCTATCCTTTGCTAAAAGGATTATGCTCATTGCTTGATGTTTTATAACAAGATATTATCTTCATTTATCAATATCTCAACTCAAGCATCTTATTCGATGTCATATTATGAGATCTAACATTCTCTCATTTCGTATAAAAGCCTAAACACCTTACTTCATATGGTGAGTTGTAAGTTCCATCTGTAAGGTACCTTGTTTGCTATCACATCAAGAGGACTAAATTGGCATATACAGTAAATACCTCACCTAGTACTGAATTAAAGGTTATGACTCGAACCTATAGCCAGACATCATGCGGCAAACCCTACTCATGTTGGTAAATTTATAAGATTATCATTTTAGATCAAAAGAAATTACTAGCCTTGTCACAGTTATGAAGATAATCTTTCAGTTGGTAAATTTACAAGTTTATCATTTTAGATCAAAATACATTACTAGCCTTGTCACAGTTATGAAGATAATCTTTCCTTTGTCTATTATATTTATTTGTGATGATCAGCTTCATATCTTACTTTTGACAATTAGTTTTTGGTCAAGCTACCTTTTCTTTATGAAATGTTTCTATAAGTATCATTAAATCTCTTTACTATTAATCGGATAAAGAAACACCCTAAGAAAGAAGTAATAAATAATTTAGAGGAAGCCAATGGAAAATTTAAAGGCGTAAGGATCAAGTTAAGTCTGGTGCAACCATAATCAAGATCACTTTCACACCTGAGTAGAGGTGATAAGATATGTAGGACTATGACTAAGGATAAAATGATTACCTTATTAACCTAAGCTATGATAAATTTACCATGCCCTACCATATGTAGCCTTTCCTTGTCTGGTTATATGATAACTCTACCTATACTCACATTAGGCAAGCTTCAACTAAGAATATTATACCTAATCCATATCTCAAATCCTATCTAGGATGACTGTCATGCCCCGGAAAATATAGATGAGCAATTAAAATAATATTGTGCTTGGTAAATGGATTATTTACTAAAATAAGAGAAGAGGAGGATTATGGACCAATGTAATTATATGGGCTTAATTGATAAATGGGTTTAAGGCCCATAACCACTTCTTAAACAACCCTATTCAGATAATATGTCCTCATTTCATCCAAATCACCTAACAACTTAGAGAGAGGAAGTAGTGAGGGAAAGTGGAGGAAAATTAAAGATTTGAAGTTTTGTTGATTGAAGGATTTAAGATCTGGTGTTTGAGTATCAAAACAACAAGAAAAGAGAAAGAAAATGGGGTGAGAATCACCATCTAAACATATATGTAGATCTGGGTTTGATTCTTGAGTTTTGGGTTTTTAGGGTTTTGAGAAAGATTTTGAAAAGATCACGTTTTTATGTATGAAATGGTGTAAAAAGCAGAGATATAGTTTCATGAATGAAAAACTAAGGGTTTGAGTAAAAAGTTTAGATTTTGATTGAAAAATGAAGATTTTTGATGAAAAACAAGTTGAAACCTCTTCCAGCAAAACTGCAGTTTCATCATGCAAAACTGCGAGAGAAACTAGCTGCCAAACTATAGTTTCGCTGGTAAATTCCAACGAAAGTTGGGCAGAGATCTTGTGCGAAGCTGCGAGTGAAACTAGCTGCGAAACTGACGATATTGCATAGATAATAATAGATTTGTCGGATTGTGCGACTTATTTATTTACTTGAATTTCTCTTAGACTGAAAACAATCTACTCATAAGGTGAGTTCTAGATCCCCTATTTTGCATATGTTTTAAACATTTTGGGGCGATATGCATACCAAATGACCAGTTCTTTTAAAGCAAAGTTTTATACACTATCTTATATGGGAAATGGGGTTTTCTAATGAATTCATATACTTCTTTTCTTATTGTGATATGACCGTGGTAATGATGATATGTCTTGTAATATGATATGTTATATTATGCATAACCTAGAGAGGAAAGTGAAATCTAAAGAAATGTTATTGGGACAATAACTTATACCTTTATAAGTAAAGCCTTACAAGTAAAGGGTAGAGGAGGGTTGCATTTGTTGTGCCCCCATGACAATAAGGCCTGGATTGGCATATATGTAAAGTAAAGGCCCGAACAGGCAGGTCAATAAGGCCTGGATTGCATGACAACAATGGGCTAGATGGGTACCATAGTAAGGCCTGGATTGGCATGTCAGTAAAGTCATGTGTTCATCATAGGCATCGATATCGACTGTGAATTGACAGATAAAGAAGAGTAATAGATAATAAACAATCAAACATCTTAATGATAAAGTATTGATAAAGTTAACATATCTTACTAAAAAGTTATCTGAAAAGTAAACCTAGAACTCACTCAGCAAAGCTGACTTTTGTATGCATACTAGTTTGAAATGTGAACTGTTGGACCTAAGTGAATGCGGGCATGGATTCTAGAAGCTACTTGGCATATGAAGGATCGCATCCCTGATTAAGAAGATCATTAAGAATACTTTTAAAGACTATTTGATGTTTTAAAGACAATGTTAATGTTTTACTAGAATTATGCCGTAATGGGTTGAAACTTAATGTACTCTTCCGCTGCAGTGTTTATCTAAATGAATGTTTTAAACCTATGTTTTGTTGTGAATGATAAACTATGAGATTTCCTGGAATCAGGGCCTTACAAGTTGGTATCAGAGACAAAGTTTAAGCAAAATAACAAACTATATTCAAAAGAAAAACCTAAAAGTTAAACTGAAAATGGGACCAAAGTGAGGATGCCAGTCCAAGTAGCTCCAAGCCATGAGGTAATGATATATGTTGTAAATATTAGTCGATTATGTAGTACCTTGTTACTAAGGTTAGACTTTAGGATAGAGTAACATGTCATTAGACTATTGTGTTTACCTAACTTTGTGTGATCTATACATGCTTAGAATATGAATAGTATGTTCGAGTGTTGGTATGGCTCAGGGTAGGGAAGTTTAGAATATGAGAAGTTTTGTAAGTAGTTAATCAAAATTGGCCACTATTAATAGAAACTTACAATACTTGTTATTATATAAACTTGCCTTGTCGGACCATATTAATACCCTGAATCTTATAAGAAGTTGTTAAATGGCACCACAAGAAAGCAGTTCTGTTATTGCTACTCGGAGAAGTACAAGGGGAAGGCCCCCTGCTAAAGCAAAAGAAGCACCAAGCAAGGCTGCAAAACCGGAAGGAAGTAGACGAGAAAGCAAGTTAAGAAACTGGTTGAGGAAACAATTGAGTCAGAAACTGAAGTTGAGGAGCCTATTGCTAAGCAAGCAAAGCAGAAGGAAACAAGGTGCCCTAAATTCTGACTAATATGAAGCCCACTTTGTTTGCAGAGGTTGTGGAACATGTCAAGGGTGATGATAAGAAAGATACGGTTTAGAAGAAGGTTGATAAGAAAAAGGTGGTTAAGACTGAGGAAAGTGGTGGTGAGGATAAAGATGATGACTTCGAGGTTGAAGAAGTGGCAAAGGGGTGTAGTTATGGGGCTTTTCAAAGGTCTAAGGCCCAAACTTTTGATTGTACTGGTATTGTTGCTGCTGCTCAGCATTGGATTAGGGAAATGGAGGTAGTATTGAGAATCACTGAGTTCCGGGAAGACTAGAAAGTGAAGTTTGCTTCCCATTCACTTTTGGACCTAGCACTGTATTAGTGGGATAACATTGTGGACGGTCTTGGGGAAAGGGATGTGGGAAGATGAAGTGGCCCGAGATAAAGAGATTGGTGATAGAGGAGCACTACCTGGAAAGGGAACTAGATAAGATTGAACAAGAATTCATGAGCTTGGAAGCTAGTAACATGACACACCAGGAATACACCTTGAAATTCAATGAAATAGCACGTCTTGTACCTGACTTGGTGACTCAAGAATTGAAGAAGATTAAAGGTACATACAAGGGTTGCCTCTAGACATTCATAGGGACATGGTTACTACCTAACCTAGTACTTTTAGGTCGGCAGTGGATCTCAGTAGAAGATTATATGATCATTGGAGGCCAATAATAGTGGGTGAACCAAGGAAGGTTTGGAATAGTAATAGGAAGAGGTATGAAAATGGTATTTACCAACCAGGAAACAAAAAAGCAAGGGTGGATGCAAAGTAGGCGATTGTGAAGGAGATTGTTAAAATCAAGGACTATGGAAAGTGTGGAAGGAGGCATCTGGGAGAATGTCGAATGAGTAGCTATGGATGATACAGGTGTGGGAAAACTGCTCATATTGCCAGGGAGTGCCTGAAATTAAAAGGTGCGTCAACTATAATAAGTCGGGGCAGTACAACAAGGATTGCAGGAAAGCTAGGCCGGGGATCTACAAGCAGGAAGGATGATAAGGGGGATGATCGAAAGCCAAAGGCCAAGGCAAGGGCTTTCACCATAAACAAGAAAAAGGCAAGGAAGGACCCGGACGTGGTGTCAGGTATGTTTCTTGTCAATGATATTTGTGCTTCTGTATTATTTGATAGTGGTGCCAGTAGGAGTTTTGTATCTACATCTTTCTGTGCTACCCTAGGTATTCAAACTAGGGAAATAGATGATGCTTTTAAAATAGAAACGACTGATGGTAAATCTATTAGAATAGCCAGGGTGTTAGATGATTGTTGTGTAAAACTAGGAGGTCATTATTTTCCTGCGTAATTGTTTACCATGACTTTAGGATGTTTCAATGTCGTACTGGGAATGGATTGGTTAGCTGCCCATGATGTGAACATAATCTGCCAGCAAAAGATAATCCGATTAACAGCTCCTGATGGTATTCTAGTTACAATTTACGATGATAATGCTTTCAAAGTGCCAAGGGTCATTTCCATGATTAAGGAGAAATTTATGAGAAGAGGTTGTGGGGCGTATCTAGCATATGTCAAGGATGTTAAAGATAAAGCAAAAGAGTTGTCAGATGTACCAGTGGTGCGTGACTTTCCTGATGTATTCCCATAGGATCTGTTAGGACTACCACCTGATAAAGAGAGAGAATTTTAGAATGATCTACTGCCAAGATCCCAACCATTACCAAAGCACCATATTGTCTAGCCCCACCCGAAATGAAAGAGCTCATGTTGCAACTGCAAGAAATTCTTGACAATGGATTCATTAGGCCCAACATATCTCTGTGGGGTGCTCCGGTGTTGTTTGTAAGGAAGACTGTTAGTAGTATGAGGACGTGTATAGATTATAGAGAGTTGAATTAGCTGACCATAAAGAATCGATACCCTTTACCTAGAATAGATGATTTGTTTACCAGTTGCAAGGTGCAAGTTGGTTTTCCAAAATATTTCTCAGATCTGGTTATCATTAGCTGAAATTAAGGGAGAAAGATATTCCAAAGACAGCTTTCCGAACACGTTACAACACTATAAATTTCTTGTTATGTCATTCGGACCAACCAATGCTCCTTCAGCAATTACGGACTTAATGAATCGCATGTGTCGACCGATATTGAACAGATTAGTAATAGTTTTCATAAAGGATATCTTAATCTACTCAAAGAACGAAGGAGACCACACTTGCCATATCAAGGAGGTGTTAGAAACATTACGAAGGGAGAAATTGTATGCAAAGTTCTCAAAATGTGCAATTTGGCTATGTGAGGTGCAGTTCTTAGGATACGTTATAAATTCTGAAGGGATTATGGTCGATCCAGCAAAAGTTCAAGCAGTCACGCAATGGAAATCTCTAAGACACCATCCGAAATCTGTAGTTTCTTGGAATTAGCAGGTTATAATAGGAGGTTCATCAAGGACTTCTCAAAGATAGTTGCCTTATTAACAAGGTTAACAAGGAAGAACATTGTGTTTGACTGGGGAAAAGATCAAGAGGATGCATTTCAAGAATTGGAGGATAGACTAACCAAGGTGCCAGTACTAACCTTACTATAAGGAGATGAAGACCTAGCGGTATACTCTGACACCTCTTACTATGGGCTAGGTTGTGTATTGATGCAAAGTGGAAAGGTTATAACTTACGCATCTAGATAGCTGAAGGGCAAGGATGTCACTTACCCTATTCACGATTTGGAACTAGCAGAAGTGGTGTTCACCTTGAATATGTAGACATTATTTGTATGGCACTAGGTGCACTATATTCATCGATCATAAAAGTCTAAAATATTTATTTGAGTAGAAAGATCTGAATATGAGACAGAGAAGATGGTTGGAGCTAATAAAGGATTATGATTGTGAAATCCATTACCTCCCGGGTAAGGCTAATGTGGTAGCCGATGCCCTGAGTCGGAAACAAGGATATGAACCATTTTGAGTGAAGGCATGTCAACTGCTAGTGAACCCAGATATTATGAGATTAATAAGTGAAGATCAGGTGGAAGCCTTAAAGGAACCCCAAATTAAGAAAGAAAGTATGGGGGAAAATCCAATGATCTAGTTGATAACACGTTGGATGTGAAGACCATTTATGGCAGGATACGGGTTCCGAGGTATGGGAATTTCTGAGAGAAAATTTTTGATGAAGAATACAAGACTCGCTACTTAATACATCTAGGAGCAAATAAGATGTACCATGATTTGAAGAAAGATTATTGGTGGCTTAGGATAAAAAGAGAGGTAGTTGCGTATGTAAATAAATGTCTAACATGTCTGCAAGTGAAGGCCGAGCACCAAAGGCCCTATGGGTATGTTCAACCATGGAGGTGCCAAAATGGAAATGGGAGCATATTACCATGGATTTTATTACTAAGTTACCGCATACAACCAAGGGCAACGATTCAATTTGGGTAATAGTAGACAGATTGACCAAGAGTTCTCATTTCTTACCTATCAAGGAAGTAATCAGTTTAGAGAAGCTCGTGGAGTTGTTCATCAATGAGATAGTCGCACGACATGGTATGCTTGTATCAGTTGTGTCAGATACAGACACACGGTTTACATCTAAACTCTGGAGAAGGTTTAATGAAGAGATGTGGACAAGGTTGCATATCAGTACAACATACCACCCGTAGACCGATGGGCAATCCGAGAGAACAATACACATATTAGAAGAAATGCTACGATCCTGTGTTATGGACTTTGGTGGTAATTAGGATAGTCATCTTCCATTAGAAGAATTTTCTTACAACAATAGCTATCATGCTAGTATCAAAATGCCTCCATACCAAATATCATACAGGAGACGATGCAGAACTCTAATTTGTTGGGGGGATATCGGACAAAAGGAGTTGGGAAGTTTAGAGTTTGTGAAGACCACGAAGGAAAAGCTAGAGAAAATCAGAGCTTATATGAAAGCTGCAAAGGATAAACAAAAGTCATATGCTAACAAGAGAAGGAGACCAATAGAATTTAGGGTGGGTGACAGGGTAATGTTAAAGTGTCACCATGGAAAGGAATTATCTGGTTTAGGAAGAGGGAAAATTGAGTCCCATATTTATTGGACCATTTAAGATATTAGCACGAGGGTGAGATGTAGTTTATAGGTTGTACCTTCCCGAAAAGTTAAGTGGGATTCACCCCACCTTTTATGTGTCACATCTGTGAAAGTGTTTGGTCGATGATGAGAGGGTTGTGCCTCTCGACGATATTGAAGTGGATGAAAAGTTAAATTATGTGGAGCAGCCGGTAGCCATTTTAGACAAAAAAGTGAAGCAATTAAGAGACAAAGTGATCAAGCAATTCAAGTACAATGGGAAAACCAAAAGGGGTCGGATGTAACTTGGGAATCCGA
This sequence comes from Flaveria floridana, assembly GCA_018326465.1. Taxonomy (NCBI): domain Eukaryota; kingdom Viridiplantae; phylum Streptophyta; class Magnoliopsida; order Asterales; family Asteraceae; genus Flaveria; species Flaveria floridana. The sequence continues at coordinate 8,914 of BJCO01003537.1, forward strand.
GGAAGAAATGAGAGAGCAATACCCTGATCTTTTTAACGACTAGAAAAGTTTCGAGGGTGAATCCTACTTGTAACTCCCCAGAAAATCTAGACGAGAAATTAAAATAATAATAGGCTTGGTAAATGGGTTATCTAATAAAATAAGAGAAAAGGGGGATTATGGACCAATGTAATTATATAGGCTTAATTATTAAATGGGTTTAAGGCCCATAACCACTCCTTAAACAACCCTAATCAGATAATATCTCCTCATTTCATCCAAATCACCTAACAACTTAGAGAGAGAAAGTAGTGAGGGAAAGTGAAGGAAACTTGAAGATTTGGAGTTTTATTGATTAAAGGATTGAAGATCTAGTGTTTGAGCATCAAAACAATAAAAAAGGAGAAAGAAATTCTTGTAAGAATCACTATCTAAACATCTCTGTAGATCTGGGTTTGATTCTTGAATTTTGAGTTTTAGGGTTTTTAGAAAGATTTGAAAAAGATCACATTTTTACGTATGAAATGGTGTAAAAAGCTTAGATATATTTTCATGATGAAAAACTAAATGTTTGGATGTAAAAAGTATAGATTTTTGTTGAAAAATGAAGATTTTTGATGAAAAACGAGCTGAAACCTCGTCCAGCGAAACTGCAGTTTCATCATGTGAAACTGTGAGAGAAACTAGTGATCGAGTGATAATAATTCAAGGTTTAATTGACCAAATTATGTGATTTTATATTATTGTTAGTATGGAATGGGATTACTTTGTGGAGATTGGAGTTAAAAGGAGGCTTATTATGGAGAATAAGGAGCTAAACACAAACCTACAAGGACTGAAGATGTAAACATTAAAAGTTACAAAAAAGGCACAAATTTAGGTGTACCGACGTACGACATGTCGGGTATGGGCGTATAATACGTCGGTCGGCGTATGGGTGGTGTATTTATGGGTGTATTTCACAAAAGTTATAGAAAGTTGGGTGTAGGAAGGCTGTGGGTGTATGATACACCGACTCTGGGCATATCATACGCCGTTCACCAACAAACCCTCGGATTTTATGGATATTGAAGTTTGTTTACACACATTCAACCCCAATTCGTAGAACAACTTTTCCCATCCAAAAAAAGTGATTTCAAGGAAATTTTAGGCGCTTTCAAGTTTCCTAATATCTTCCATATCATCATTGATCATCATTGGAAGCAAGATCGAAGGCATAATGAAGATGATGAGTGGCTATTTCTTCTTTGATTGCTTTCGGGAGTACAATTCTTGTTAAGTGAGACAATTGGTATGCTTTGATTAGGTTTTTGTATTGAACATTGATCTATTGAATAAAACATTATGTTTTGGTTAATTTAAATGATTTGTTTATAAATAAAGTTGTTTGCTTGATTATCAGTTTTCAGTTTTCTTGTATCGTGAACTTATTAAGAAAAGTAGAACATTTGATATAGGTAAATTGGTAACATTATGAATGAACGAATCTTAAAAGCTTGTTCCTTGGTTCTCACTTTAATCAAAATCTAAGATCTTAAAGTATTGTTTCTTACAAACCCTAATTTAAAGGTACCAATTGTTGATCTTGCAGAATTAGAAACCCGGAAGTGATTGCTTTTTATTATTTAATTAAATTCATTATAAAGTTTGTTGCTTTACGCCCTTGTGATCTTTAATTCATCCAGAGTTATAATATTTAAATATAAAGTTCATGTCTTTTAGTTAATCAAGTCACATTAATTAAACACTTTCCACATATTCCTTGTGGAGATGACCTTACCTACACTTACACAATAAAGGTAGCTAAGACCGATATAATAACTTGTTTTTGAGCGAGTATCAACAACTAGATCAAAATGGTGCCGTTGCCGGGGAGTTAGTGCGCTTAGTATTTAATTGTTTTTATTTTCTTTTCCTAAAAAAACCCAAAAAGATTTTATTTTTTAGTTTTTCTTTGAAATTTGTTTTCTTGTTTAGTATTACGCAAGTTATTGTTTTGTTTTCTTGTTTGCAGGTAACCCTTACGTTAATACATACAAGATTTTCAAGAAGGACCTCACCATTGCAATTTGATCAAGAAATTGAGAAGACTTTAAGAGAGAATCGTGTGTTTCACAAAGCATGGACTTTAAGAACTTTTCAAGTTCGTTGTCAAACAAGATCTGGAGAAAGTACATCATCAGCAACAACTCAACGGATTTTCAATAGACTTTTAAGAAAACTTGATAGTAATAATTCAAGAATGATGAATAATTCATAAAATCAAGGAGGACCACAAGCTAATCAACCTTTGAGAGACATCCTATTACCCGTGTTTCATCCACCTGATGACCCTCCACATCAACCACAACCTGTGCAATCTCAACCTCAGGGGCCGATCCCTGTGAATCAAAGAGTGCAAAACCAACCCCCTCCCATGGACTTCCAACCGATGCCAGAATTCTGGGTTCATAATCCAAGTTTTTAGCATGACGTTAAAGGGAGTCGTTATAGCAATGAGGAACGGTTTTCATTCGAAGGAAGTCATCACACTAACTATATGGATGAATGGATTGAAGATCAAGTCTACAGGGACAGACCAAACCAACATGATTTTGAGGACTATGCGAACCAACCTAGCTATCAAAACTGTCAACCAAATCGTGATCAAGGTGGTTATGTCCAACCGTCTATTGTTCGTAATATGGGAGGTCAACCATTTAATGGCATACCGGCTGATCTGGGAGTGCAACATTATGTACAACACATGGTGTGGATAGTCACTTTCATCCCACCACTACTATCAATTCGTGTCCTATATTTTCACCAACATAAAGGGGGTCGGTGAGGTATTGAAGTCCGCTCATAATTTTTGCGAATTCTCCCTCACTTCCATGATGTGGCAACTGAAGAACCCTACTTACACATACAAATTTGAGGCATCATGTAGTACCATTGGTGGCTAAGGCTTCTCACCAGATGAAGTTAAATTGGTCCTATTCTAATTCACCCTTAAAGACAAGGCCAAACAATGGTTCCTATCTCTACCATCAGCAAATATTCACACATAGGTACAAATGCAACAATAATTCCTAGATGAATACTAGACTTCTCATAGGACGAGTGATACAAGGCGAGCGATTCTTGGATTTACGCAACAAACAAGTGAAGCTTTTCACATCATGCTAAGAACTTATCCACATCATGGCATAGCTAAGTGGGAGTTGATTTCAGCTTTCTATGATGGATTATCACCAGAGGATGCAAGAGATGTAAATTCCACAAGTGCAGGAACGTTTACCTTGAACCATAAGGATGATGATTGGGATATTCTCGAAAGGATGAGTGTAATCTCGAAGAAGCGGGCACAATTAAGTCCAAGGTCAAGAGGTGCAAGTGTAAAGATGGTAACTGATCATGTTGCCATGGATAGAACTACGGTTTTAGAATGAGAAATTGCAAGCCTCAAGGTTAGGAAGAGTGGTGTGGCGAACATATCTAGTGAGTATGAAGTGTGTGACATGTGTAATGATATAGGCCATACACCGGTCACATGCTATTTGAATTTGGGGAAGAGTGAAAATGTACACCAAATACAAGGCTAAGGAGAAAGGAAGACATATGACATGAATTCCAACACTTATCTTCCCGGTCTTAGAAATCACCCAAATCTTAGATATGGTAACAACACTAACCAATTGAATCCCCCTTTTCAGGTACCAAATCAAGGAAGCAACCAATATCAAGGCCGACAACAAAGCTACAACCAAGGCGTCTACCAATAGAATAATTACAATCAAGGGAGCTACCAACAAGGAGGTCAATACCAACAAAGGAATCAACAATACAACAACAAGAGACTTCTACAAGTAATGGTAATGATAATGCAATCCTTGCGGTGATTCAAGACCTTGCAAAGGAGATGAAAGAGTGTAGGAGTTGAACCTAGAGAGTCAGGAAATCAAATCAAGATGAAGATCAATATCAAAGTTCGCGCAATAACCAAAGTTACTGTGTGAAAACTGTTACTCGCGCGACAACAACCAGTCACGTGAGAACTAGTGTTTTCGCGTGAGAACTTCTTTTGTCTATAAATAGAAGTTTAGTCTTGTAATTAGGTAGCTTTTGATCATTTCCTGAATTTGTACGCACTGTAGACTTTTGATTCAGAAAGCAATATACTTCGAAGTTTATTTACATTTATGTATGAGTGTTTGATTTCATTCCTTATTAATCTGTGATTGTTTACATTCCGCATTTACTATCACAAGATTGATCTTGTTATTGTTATGATCCTTAGAATTGGTATCAGAGCAAAGTATGCTCTAGATCGGTTGACTGAAGAATAAAGAACTGTTCTTGAAGTGTTCGTGAGTTTGAATTCATTATAATTTGAAGTATTGCTTGATTTCTGTTGAGATTGATCATTTTGAAGATAATGAAGCTGCTAACCATGGTGTTCGTCGAGTTGATGACCTTTTGGGCTTAAAATGAGATTGATTGAATCAATTAGAGACAATTAGGATATTAATTGAACCTAAATCACTAATTAAACACTTGATTAATTAAATTTTAATCAAATAGGTAAAAAAATTAAGGCTGAAAACTTCAAAGGCAAGGAGAATAGTTCAGGCGAAAACTTGGTAAAGTCATATGAAAAGTGATCTTTCGCGCGAGAAGTTTAGTTTTCGCAAAAATCAATTAAAAGTTTGTTACAACAGAATTTAATTCGGGCGACAGCTTTGAGTTTTCTAAAAATCAGTTACAAAAGTATCCGCGTAAAAGGTTTGCTCTATTCACACGAGAACTTTGAAGATTTCGTGCAATAAGTTGTCTATTTGCTCAAGAACTTAAAGTTTGAAGATTTTTGAAGAATTTGATCTCTGATTTTGAGAACAATGGCTAATCTGAAGCACATCACTGCTATCTTGAATCTCGACAATTGTTAGGACCGTGTACGGACGGAGTACTAACTGATTCAACGTGAAACAAGATCAAATAGTGTGGAATCCTATTTGATTGGCGATCCAATCAGGGAGAAC
>BJCO01003538.1:0-12617 GCA_018326465.1 Flaveria floridana
ATCAATGAACGATTAACATAATAATGATGTATAAACAATAATACGTACCTGGATGTAGAAAAATCGAAGATCAATACGTGTAGTATAGTGCTATACGAGAGTGTTTTTTTTTGAAGTGTGTGTAAAAAATGAGAAAGTGTGAAAGATATAGCGTACCGAGGATCTATACGCCGCGTATGGGTCCATACGCGGCGTATACCTTATACTCTTTTTTAAATCGACACCGAGCTATACGTGGCGTATGGGCCTATACGCCCCGTATAGGTAAACTGATGTGACGTCGGTTGTCAGTCATTAATGTCGCATTAATGGTCGTCCCCTATACGCCGGGCATGGGCCGCGTATGGACCCATACGCGGCGTATAGGGGGGTGTCGATTTAAGATTTTGGGTGTCCCTTTATTAGCACCCTATTTTAAATAGGTTTTAGTGTAACTTCACTGTTATAAATGCTTAATTGCTTTAAAAGTGAATTTGCCGGTTTGGATGTTGACATGAAGAAGACTTAAAAAAACAAGTTGATTTGGATAATTCCTAAGTTAAGTATCATATTTCTGGAAAAATTGAAGCCTTAAGATTTGTGTACAATTTGATTTATATCTGTACGGTCTGATTGGAGGAGGTCTGCTAGTATCAGTGTGGTATGCTCAGTATGGAACGACATTGGTCAACAAGTGTCTTCCCAATATTCAATACGGTCCATATGGGGTCGTACGGAGACTGACAGATAAAAATCTAAATTCGACAATTTAAATAACGTGACAGTAATGAGCTCAAGAGTTTTTTATGCGGAACAAATACACAATCAAATGGCTCAAAATCTAATCAATCAAAAGAAACTATCGAACTCATGTTCAAAACTCAAAATAATTCAATGTCAAACAAGAAAATCAATTAGCCTAGATCCAAAAACCATCTCCAATAACATGTTTTTAGGTGTTTTTTTATTGTACCCATGGATTTTTTTTATTCTTTTTATTGAAGGGGGTGAACTTGAAAAAAAAAGATATGTGAGAGGTGGGTGGGGCCAAGGAAGGTTGAGTAATATTAGAAGATAATAAAAATAATACTCTCTCTCTCTCTACATATTTTATAAATTTAAATTTTAAATGTAAAAGATGGTATGATGTAACAATGTATTTAGGTGTTTTTAAGTTTTACTATTGGACAAGTTTTACGTGATTATAAAAATAAGTATTTTTTATGATATAGCATCTAACTAGATAGTTTTTTTATGTTTTTAGATTTTTTATTGGTGATATTTTAATACATAAAAAAGAAACACACAAATAACTAGGAAACAAATCCTGGAAAATAGAAATAACAACTAATCATTAATTAAGAGATAAACTTCAAAGTATATTTTCTCAGCCAACTCCAACCAACTCATGGATCCCATTAGACTGACTCCGAGTAGACGAGTTTGTCGGGTTTATGAAGATTTTGGGCATGGGCACATGTTAGTTTTTTTGTTTATTAAGTTGTTAATCCTGATTAGTTTTTATATATATTATATCATGTATTTGTAATTTTTGTACTGAGCTAATAAAAAAATCCTAGTTGCAGCTCGTGGACGTTGATCACACCGAACGAACCACGTTAAATCCTTGCGTCGTTTATTTTCTGTTCTACGTGATTATCGTTTGTGCGTTTGTGTTCGTGTGTTGGTTCTGCTGCCTCGCTGGAATCCTAACAAGTAGTATCAGAGCTTTGGCTCGTTGAATACACGGTTATTTGCACTAATAAACTATTTACAGAAAGAGTTTTTTTCCCTGAGTTCACGTCGTTGTAATTGCGGTGAGATTGCGCTCAAGTAAAAAAAAAGTTTTTCTTTGTTCGTTGATGTAGTTGTTCGTGTGAAAATTAATAACAAAAGGTTTTTTTTTTAGTTTTGCGCAAGCAACAAATTATGTTTTGTTTTCCTCTTGGAGTTTTTGCCAACCAAACAAAAAAAATGGGTTTTGGTGTTGTGTTGTTTATTCGCAACTCAAAGTAAAAAAAAAATTTGGTGATTAATTCGATCAAAGAAAAAAAAAACAATTAGTTTGTGTTTTCTTTGGTGCTTATCTATTAGTTGTGAATGAGATCAAGTACCAGGTTACTACATTTTGAAGCCGCCGATTAGGGCTTGGCGAAGAACCTTTGGATTTGCTGGTTAAAGGTTAAAGTTTTGTGTTTTAAATTTATCTTTTTTGACGGGATTATCAACTGTTTAGGGTTTGATCAAGTACCATGTTTTGTAAAAGAAAAATATTTTCAGGTTTAGATTTTTCTGCGAAGGCTTTTTTGTATAAACTAATTGATCAATTGACAGTGTTTAGTGACAGTGTTTAGTAGAACAATCGTCAAGTTTAAACCCGTGTCATTGTTGTGTCTATTCACAATTTTGATTTGCTTATTTTTTTGCTATTGAGATGGCTAAAGACGAGAAGATTGTGATCGAAAAATTTAACGGTTTCGATTTCGGTTGGTCGAAAATGCAAGTAGAAGCGTTGTTTCAAAAAGACTTGAATATGATACCAGGGGAAAACCTGAGAAAATAGAATAAGCTGATTGGAAATCAAAGGATAAGAAGGCTCGTGCGGTTATTGTATTGACTTTAATGAAAAATGTTGTTTTTAACATCATTAAGGAAACCACGGCAATGTGGAGGTCGTCCAAGCCAGTATATCCCTTAACTTTAAAAATATATATATATATATACATATATATATATATGCCACCAAATACAATTATGATTCACCTGATTATATAAACTTGTAGATTTCATCATTTATCTTAAAAAACATGCTGAACATCCGTTAAAGACATTCATTGAACTTTGTCGTTTAAATTAACCAACATTAATTTTCTATTTAATAACATGCTAAAGAACAAAAGGCGTTCTTGTCATATTTCTTTAAAATTTAACAGAAGATCTGACTTCGGTTACGCTAAAAGACATAAGCGTTACGAATCTGTAACATTAAAAATATCCAACATGATTTTTGAATATTAAGGATAAGACTTGCAAGTTTTAGGACATTACACCTATAATTTCATCATATATATTTTACATAATACTTACTATTTTTGACAAAATAATCAAACCATATATTTTATGTTCTATATGAAAATTATAACTATAATATAAATATAAGATTAATTAAATAAATAAACAAGAGCCGAGCTCAAGCTCTAAGAAGAACTAAGAGCTCATGCTCTCTAGTTAAACAAGCCAAACTCAACCTCATCTCACTAACGTCTCCAACCAAAAAAGACATAAAAAAGCAACCATCTTGGGCAAGACATCTACCCATAATGTCAACACAGCATAGTGATTTTAAAATTCATATTAACATGACCTTGAGGTAACATGCTTGAGTTAGTAACAACCTATCACAGAAATACAGGGTAATGATGAATAAGTCAAGCCAAACCCTACACATGCTAAGCATTGTACATCATGTTTGCCCTTTTAACGATCATATTCCACCAAATCAATATATGATTGTTGGGTGATTTTTACACCAAAAAAGATTACTTCATACACCAATATAAACATCATGCAGAGATTATGGTAGATTAGTAATTTCTTTGGAGTAAAAATCACCCTTCCATGGTTGAAATAAACAGGCAACATGCTAATACTGAATCAAAACATAAACCTTCATAAATAACCATCTATGCACCATATCTCCAAAGGACAGCCCATGAAGAAAATTACCACTTCTCTAAATTTCTTTGATATTTATGGTGAAGAAATTACAACTCTATGTGAACAAAGTTCTGAAAAGGAAATTAAGAAATAAATCACTGTAAACCTACTTTCTTTTGCCAATTAATCTCATGAATAAGATTACACCTGGTTCCTCCCCACCCCCCACCGGGCCACCTTACCCGACACCATAACACCAACAAGTCGCTAAAGATCGTTTTATTCGTCAAATTGCACTAACATCCCTCCAACTAAAGTTAACAGCTCGCCTACTCTATAGAACTATGGCTATAAAAACTGATAAAAGAGAGAGGGAGCCAGATCAAGATGAATAAAGACAAACCTCTATTGCCATGGTGGTTGTTGATGCTTATAGCTCATTGGGAACAACTCCCATCCACCATCAGGTTCTGCGCGTTTCCCACCAATGACAGAACTAGAAGAAGCTTGATTGTGACTGAAAAACGGTCTCAACCCCCCGTTATTATTCTCACGATTCCCCCTTTCAGTTATGAAACCAGAGCTTAGATCGAGGGTATTACGTGATGGGCCCGCACCGTTTGAACTAGATGGGACGCCAGTTGCAGCCATGTTGAAGAAATATGGTTGAGTCGGTTGAGAAAAAGCAGGTGGGATGGACGGTATGATAGGAGCTCCTCTTGAATCAACCATGTATGAGATTGGTGCACCAGGCGGGCCATACATGGGTCCCATTGTAAAACCATTGTGGCCATAACCATAAGCAGGTAGATTAGAATAAGGCATGGAAGATCCTAGCCCGAATCCCGGCCTGGGTCTACCCAAATTGAAATCTACTGAAGGTTCTAGAATCCTTCCATTATGCTGAGGAGGAGGAATATTATCCTTGCGATTTACCTCAACTTGGGTACCAAAAATGGAAATAACAGATTCGTCTTGTTTGTTGTTAAATAACTTACCAAGAAACGGATTACTGAATGAAGCATTATTTGGAACAGTCAAGTGGTCGTTTAAATTCAAATCAATGTTGTCCCTGAAATTAGGCTGCATTGATGAGGATATAGACGGACTCTGGGGCCTGTTTTGTTTCAAAGAGCCTACTCGGCCATTATCATGTTTCCAATCCAATGTAATAATGCTAACATCACTATCCCCCAGACTATTAAGATCCAACTGCAATCTTGAAGGCTCTTCAATTTTGTCTCGAGATAAGAAGTCTTGGATTTTATCATCACTACCTTCAGCCACATTCAGATCAAATTCAAGGCGGTTCAAACGTTGGTTTGAGTTGCTGTGGCTTGAAGAGGACGAAAACGTCTTTTCACCTTCAGGGATCCGTCTAAAAGCACTGGTGGCAGCTGAACCTTTCCAGCCGAGAGTACCTTCAAATTGTAAAGGAGCAACAGGTGGTCCATCGGCTACTGCTGTCGCCCTGGAAGCAGAAACAACTGAGATTGGGGTCAAAAGCGGGTCCACTGGACACTCTACTTCAGTTTCATCAAAAGTAACTTCTTCATTCAGATCAAACCCAGAAAACCCCTTTTCAGGATTAAGTTCTGATTCATCCATCTTGGTCATTTGAGAAGCCGGATTATCAAGTGTTTCTGAATGGTTCATAAGTTCTGGTGCACTAGGTGAACCCTTCAGAGAAGGTCCAGGTTCAGGTTCAGGTCCAGGTCCAGGTCCAGGTCCAGGTCCAGGTCCAGGTCCAGGTCCAGGTCCAGGTCCAGGTCCAGGTCCAGATGAAACCTCATTACCGAGTCCCCCCATAGATTGATGTTCCTTTTCATTTGTTGAAGTACTGCAACTTTGTTCCTGGGAATCAACTTCTAGTTCCACTTCAATAGCAACTTGTCTAGCAAGCTCTAATGGATCCACCATTCCATAATCAAGTTCCATATCAGATGGTCTCTTGCTAATCAAATTATCATTTTGAGTTTTCATTGACGGTTTAGATAGAGGTGAATGACTCTCCGAATCTTTGTCACTCTCACTTCCAATATCTTTCTTTTCAATTTCATCACTATCTGTATTTGATGACGATTTATGGCTCTCAGCAGCAGGTGAATCTTGCAAACCACCACCAGTAATAGAATCACCAATTCCTCTAGTGGCATTGGATTCAGTTGTGGCATTCTGATGGTCTGTTGATTGAGATTCCCCACCATCCACCACCTCTTCATCTTTGTCACTCTTGTCATCCATTGTTTCAGTCTTTGTAGCAGACTCCAAAGCATAGTCAACATCAGTACTTGAAGTCAAAGTTGTATGTTCCAAAGGGGTAGATAATGTAGTCACTGAGTCGATCTCTTCCTCCTTGGCATCTTCCAAAGGAACCGAAGTTCCCATTAAAGGAGTACTTTCTGATTTGGATTTATCAATTTCAACCTTTAGTATTTCTGTTCCAGATTCCATAACTACTTCCTGTGTCATTGTCTCTTCTTTATTCATTTCTTGTTGAATAGTATCAGAGCATGGCGGTTGTTCCACAGTTTCTTCATTAACATTTCCACCTGGATAATTATCAACTGAATTGACATCTGTTGGTGTCCCAGCAATGTTCTGAACTGGAGCCCACTTATCACAAAGAGTTTTGGCTTTCTCCCGAACTACTAAACTACTATGACCAAGAAGACCCTGCACTGTTAGCCCAACTCCTGAACCCACAGACTGATGGTGGTCCACCTGCAGCCTCTCGAGTGCCCGTAACAATGCAATAATTAACTCTTCCAAAAAATCATTTTCAGCATCATTTATATGTGTTTGAGCATCATTGAGCCATTTATCAATGAACCTGAGTCCATCTAATTGGATGAAAAGGTCAAGGCACTCTTTATTCTCAGTGACTGCAATAGTACTTGCAACAGCAGACCATTGTCGGGTTGCTTCGCTAACATTTTTCACTATAGTCTCTTTCTGGTTTTTCATAACGGTGAGAAGGTCATTAACTCTGGTTGGAGTTGTGAGCCCATCTTTTAACTCAGTTAAGGTAAAGAAGTCCTCGAGTGTCATGTTGCTTTGCCTAACGGGTTACCACATCCAAGATTGAACCAAGAGTGAACCATGCTAATATACTACTCATCATTGCGTTGTCATAAGAATACCCACCCAGTGAATCAATGTGCCAAAGTAACCTGTGAATGTAAAACAATAGAATTATGTCAGCAATTTACACACACATGATGTCAAGTCCTATCAAAAGAAAGCTGACATCTTACCAATATCCATTGGCTTACATGCAGCTAATACAAAAGATTTGCATAGAAAGAAATTTAGAAACCAATTTAACAACTAACAATGTGCATTGTAAGATTGATAAAGCGAGCTTGACATCATCCATGTATAAAATCTTTATTACAGATAAATACCAATAAAAATTTTATTACTTTAAAGACTTTTTATAGGTTATAAGGAAGCCGAATTTCCTAGGAAGAGAAGCGTGAGGAAAAAGAACAGGGAATAAAGGAGAAAAGGAGGATTGAAGGGGACGTGTAAGCATGAAGGCGGAGACGTCGCCAGTGCTATGGGCTTTGGCTTATGTAGATCAAAAATGATGAATGGGATTGTGGCAAGTATGACCTTGAAACCCGAAAATCTTCCAATGTCGATCCTAATGCTACAGTTGCTATCGAATTTGGTAGTCATCTTGATCTCTTCTCTTTTTTATTTATATATTTTTATTTTTATTTTTATTTTATTTTTATTTTTATTTTTATTTTTATTTTTATTTTTATTTTTATTTTTATTTTTTCATTCCGGATAAAACCTCCTTGAAGTATCAACTAATGGATACTTTTGTCCAAGTACAAAATTAGCAAACTGTGACGTATTTTGAGGTGCCAAGAACAGCCCATTTACTTATGAATGGTCAATTCGAGTTTTGATTTATCAGTAATGGATCAAACAAATAAAATTAAAAGTCCTAACTACCATAGACAGGTCAGAAGTCAGAAAAGTGTATTTTTTATGCATAGGAGCTCTTAAATTATTTTATTCAATAAGTTAGGTATGTACTGAAATAACATAATGACTAAATTACAATTTTTATCCTTTATGTTCACCCATATTATGGACTGAGTCCTTCAAGTTTTTGACTTTCACTGTCCTTCATTTCAAAAGTTTAATGGAATGCGTCCTTTCCTTTCCACTAACCACCATTAAGTTTTTTCATTTACATTACTAAGAACTTTTAAATTGAAGGACAAAGAGTGAAAGTCAAAAACTAAAAGGACCTACTCCATAATTTGGGCAAACATAAAAGACAAAGATTATAAATCTCATTTGTAGATACAGCTGCCCAAGTGGCATAACCTCATAACTTCTGGGCAGTATTAATATCACAACGCATATCTTTATAATCAAAAAAGTTAAGCTTGTTAATTATGAGACTGTCCCAAGGTATCCTCAAACTTCATGCTATGGAGCATTAGAGTAACATCTTGATACGCCAAGATGCTTTTGAAATCCATTCAAGTCTTAACTCTTAAAGACATGAATCATTGAATCATCAAAAAGAACATAAGATCTTGTTGTTGCTTAGCTATACAGGAATACTTATATAACATATTAATTAACATTGAACGTTATGGACACTTTCTAAGTTCCTATAACTGGCTTTGTCCATAAATGAAGTTAAAGCGTAACTACCCTTTAGTCATATAATGATAGAGGTGGCAACTTCGCGCTGTTTACTTATGTAGTGGTCGATATGATTATGTTTATCTTCGATTGGTCTAAAGGATTAACAAAGAAAATGGGACAAACACGTTAAACCTCCAAAATACTATTATTAAAAAAGGTGGAACCACATTATTTATTTATATAAGTTCAAAAAATAGAATAAAAAAGTCTTTCGGGTAGGCTCAACCAGAACTAGCCGTTCTCCACTGAAAATCTTAAAAGATCTTCTGCTCATGACCAATTGCCCGGCCTGCTTGACCCTTCCTAACTCTAACAATGCACATACAGAGAGCTTGTTAACATCTTAGAGCTCATGTAATGGGACAATTCTTTCTTATTCCAGCTATACTTAAGAGCATATCTTCTAGAGTCATCTAAGATAAACATTATGAAATATAGGAATTTCAAAATTCCCCATTTCTAAACATTATGAGTTATGACCTTGCCATGTTTTAGTTTCACTAACTATGTCAACCTGGTCAGCTTAACCCTTTACTTTCACATATATTGCAATGTTAGTGTACAAAGAGGTTTTGGTTCGTATATCCCATTTTACGGGCCTTCATGTGAAATTCACATAATCACATTACACACATATAGACGTTAGCGATGATGAAATGGATGAAAAAATATCTTAAAACTATAACCTTCATCTAGTTTTCAACTTACTATGTTCAGCCATTCAAATATGGAAGAAAAAAAAAAGCGTGAAGCAAATACATAATAAGAAGCAGAAACTTCTTAAAAAGGACAATATTTGTGTTCTTTTAAGGCATGCAAATCAGAGTCAACGCGATTAAACAGAAAATGATAAAGAGATGTAGTGATAAGTTAAATTCTTAAAGGCCATATCTTTCTTTGTTCCTAGATGCCTGTTGACCTAGAATTAAGGGATTACGTCCCAGACTCCATTTAACCACGTACTTCATCTTAGCATCAAATTATCAAGCAACATGAATTGCTAAACTTTTCCAAAGAATCTCAAAAGTAAACCAATTTTTCAAATTTCACAGGTATCAATAGCAGCAACTATGAGACTATGAGCAGATATGTAACATGATTATGCTAGCTGAAGGTACATAAATCATTTTTAACAGTAAGAGGTATTATAAAAAAACACCTGAACTAACAAGCGCATCATTTGCTTTTCCTTTTAATGTTTTTTTGTGTGAGTATGTGTTAAAGGAACCCTATCACCACAACACAATAGTGCAAATAAATTCAGTTATGTCACATCTCACATGTAACATGGTACCATTTACATTTACTTTTATTTAACTAAAGAACCATGAGGGGGTAAAAATTTCCAAAAGCAAATCTTTGACATTGTAATCACTAATCAGGTCCATAAAAGAAAAAGCATGTATCATGTTACTGGAAATAAAAAAGAATAACACATAAAACTGTCATAAGATTATAGAAAAGAGAAAGGTTATTACATTTGTATCAGATAATCAAAGAATTACACATCATATATTGTATTACAAAAATTTCAAATTCCCTAACCAAGAGGACTTTTGCCTGTTGATCAAATGGTACCAAGTGTAGTCTACAATCTTTAAGTTGGAAGTTTGAGTCTTTTACATGCACGAGTTAGTGCTAGTGAGTACATATGCCGTTTCAAAGAAAAACTACTCCAAGTTTTATAAGAAAACAACTAGACATAAATCTAAAATAAGAAAGACCAGAACTCACAAACAGAAAGAAAAGTTACCATATGAACCATATCCCCTGTTGATCAAACTCAGATCGTAATGCAGCTAGATCCACCAAAATCAGAATTCAGTCAATCCTGTAATTAAATCACATTAAAGAATGAAAAATTAGAAACTTCACAATTTCACATACAAAACCCTAAATATACCCAAAAAGAAAACCAAAAAAAGACATGTACAATTGTACACAAACAAACAGTGAGAACTTAAAATAAGCTCATTTTCAAACAAAACCCAAAAAATCAGCACAAAAACTTGCTACTCCAAAACGCAAATTCTTCAACTGGAACATGAAACCCTAGTTACAAATTCAATTTCACCGTGAGGCGAAAGAGTGTCGTGTGTAATTCCAAAAACTGTTACACGTCGAGTCCATTAGATTTCCTTCAGATTACATAATTAAAGACCAAAACAAGCAGATAGACCATAGCTTCATCCAACTTGTAAGAAAGCAAACACCACAAAACACCCATAAAAAATAAAAAAAATAAAAAATAAAAAATAAAAATCATTCATTCACACCACCAAAATGCAACAATTCTCCACACAAATCGAACTCATCATTCGAATTCAAACAAAAGAAACGAAAAAACAAAAGATGAGCCTCCGATTAGAGTGTATGAAGAAATTATTTCTGTAAGAGTATTGGAAAGGTGTGTAGGGCTGTTTGTTTATACCTGATAGCATCATCATCTGCTGGTGATGTCATCGTTCGTCGGAACGAAGGCGTTTGTGTACCGTCGTGACGTCAGTGGCGTTTTCTCTAACAAAGAAAGAAAGATGGATCGATCGAAAGAACGTTTCTTTCTGGCTTTTGCTTCTTCAGGGGCACCTGTTTCTTCTTCGAGTTTCAATTTGCCAAAACAACACCTCATATTTGCGTTTGTTAACCTTTCACCCTCTTAACTTCTTTTATCAATTGTTAATGTTCAAGGCCGGCTCAACCATTTTGAGGGCCCAAAGCGGATGATAAAATTGGGCCTTTTTCGTAAAGATTTTTTTTCATTTTCAATCCTAAATTGTTTTACATAAACTCATGTACATAGAAGGTAGGAAAAAAATACAAGTTAACAAGAGCTCATTCCGTTCTTTAACTTGTTTTTTAATAGATAGTTAAGTTTTAAGATTTAGTCCTCTCTCTCGTGAAACCCCTTCAAACAATGAAACAGAGCAAGACATTTGAATATATACATTTAGTATCTCTATTATTAAGTTGAAAACTGATGGAATTTTTATATGCAATGATTTTAGAACCGCAATTAGAACAAATCTTATAAAAGTAAGCTGATTTAAACTTCGTAGATGATTTTTCTACAAAATAAACACTCTGAAGCAAAACCGTAACTTTAAATTTAGGGGCCTTTCAAAAATTGGGGCCCCAAGCAAAAGGCTTCACCAAAAATATATAAGAGCCGGCCCTGTTAATGTTAATGTTAATGTTAATGTTAATGTTAATGTTAATTCCATTGTGTGTGTATATAACTGTAAGTATAACTATATATAATTTTTTTTTGTTTTGAATGACGAAGGAGTATTATATGATTATATCAATGCATCTGGCAAGAAGCTAGAGACAAGGTATAATTATAGAAGAAAGGAAACGGAATTATAAAACAGGGCTAATTGTTTCGATCTACATCGATCTGTCTGGATCGGTTCTTCAACCATAGATAAGAAATAACGTTGATGTCTTCAAAAAGCTTTGAAGTGGAGATGTACTTGTTCTTGCGATCTTTTTGCATCTAGCTCGTCAAGTGCATCAGCAAGAGATGAGAAGAATAGCTTGAATCGTTTTCTTTTGTTGTTTTATCCACATATGAATGACTGTAAAGTTTCATAAGGTCCTTAAAAGTGAATATTTAGAGTGAAGGAAGCTTACACCAAACCCTGAAAAGGTGTCGAATCTAATTTGCTACAAAGCATAATATGATAGGTTGTTTCTAGAGTCTCACTACATACCGTGCAAATAATAGAACTTATATTTACCTTTCTTTTTGTCAACTGGCACTCTTGAGTTCCAAACATAGTAAAATCCATTTGGATCACTGCTCCAAAGAGTCAACCTTGTAATTAGGAAGATCATCTCTAGTTTTTCTACAAACACAATACAAGCTATATTTGTTGCATAAAGATGAAAAATGCCTGAAAGACATAACATGTTCTTACCTTACCATAAATAATAACCATATTTTATAATTGTTAAATTTAAGCCAACGATTGCTTTTCACATACATGTTATCTTAACTACTATATAATACATATTGAATGGGTAAGAAAGTAATTTCACAGTGTTTTGTAAGACGCGCCTCTTCCTTTCTCCCAGCACCGTTACCCTACAATCAACACCGGTCACCCCAATCGCCCTTCCGTTACCCTCTCCAACAACTGGAATCATCGATTGAATGAAGGCAGTGAAACCGGCATTGATGTGCTACTATACCGTCACATGGAACACTCGATTTCAAATAGCTTGGAATACGGTTTTGATTCCGTGCTCGGTTTCAAATGCCTCGATTTCAACTGCATTGTTCTCCTTCTCACCACATA
>BJCO01003540.1:0-10137 GCA_018326465.1 Flaveria floridana
CTACAAAACTAGAACTCACTCAGCAACGCTGACTTTTATGTATTTTCCAGTTGGCAGGTAACAGGTTGCTGATGATGGCACACGGGGATGGCTACTTGGCGGGCAAGACTGACACCCATTTATGTTTTGACAATACTGTTGTTTTGTAATTCATGCAACTAATTATTTTGTGATCCATGAACTAAAATGTATTGCTTAGCAACAGTATTTAAAATGAATGAATGGGTTTGTTAAAATTAATTCCGCTGCTTAAATTTATAATATGTATGTTTTATGCTGTGAATGACCAACTGTGAGTTGCTCGGGAACGGGGCCTTACATAACGGTTGTGGCTTTTGGCATTTCGTTTTCCACGAAGTTAATTGTTGTTTATTGCAGCAGTTAATTGCTTTTTTCGTGCATAAATAACACATTATGTTTTATTGCTAGATACGAATATACGACACACTGATCATCATCGTTTTTATCATTTCGAGCATATTTCAGGCAAGTGGCAAGTCTGGCAGCGCACCGTCATTGTTACGAACCGGTGTACCCTGGGAACAAACGACGAATCTGTTTAAGGGAATTGTGTCGAACACAAGCCCGGTTCAATCGTACTCCTTTATGGTTTTCTGTTTCATATAGTTTACTGGTTTCTAACAAACTTAAACAGATTGTGCTAATTTTCTTCTCTAATATTTTAGAAATGGCTTCCACTGTTTCTCAGACCCCGCCCATTACGCCAAATGCAACTTCCAGAGTCTCTGCTGTTATGACTTCATCGGTTGCTGTTACCACTGCTTTAGTGGTCCCTTTGTCTGCCACGGTTGCAGTACATGCTGAGAAACCCGAGAAATTTACTGGGGTCAATTTCAAGCGGTGGCAACAGAAGATGTTCTTCTATTTGTCCACGCTGAACCTATCCCGGTTCTTAACTAAAACGGTTCCTCATATACCTAAAGAGGAAATGGATGCTCAAAATGTGAGTGCGGTTCATGCTTGGAACTATTCAAATTTCTTATGCCGAAACTATGTTCTCAATGGTTTGGTAGATTCACTTTACAATTTGTATTGTAAAGCTACTACTGCCAAAGATTTGTGAGAATCCTTGGAAAGGAAATATAAAACTGAGGATGCGGGAACCAAGAAATTTGTGGTTGCAAAGTTCTTGGAGTTTGCTATGGTAGACTCAAAAACTGTTATGAGTCAAGTCCAAGAATTAGAAGTAATTCTTCATGACATCCATGCTGAAGGAATGGCACTTGCTGAGGCATTCCAAGTTGCTGTGATCATTGAAAAATTACTACCGGGGTGGATTGATTTCAAGAATTACTTAAAACACAAGCGAAAGGAAATGACAACTGAAGATTTGGTCTTGCTTCTTCGTATTGAAGAAGACAACAAAATGGCTTTAAAGAAGAATGTTGTTCCTGAAACCGCTAAGGCCAATGTTGTTGAACATGGTCAATCATCATATAAGGGTAACAAGGGAAACATACGGGGTGGGTTTAAGAAAACCAATGGGAAAAATCTGCACCTTGGGGTTAAAGGTGGTATTGGGAAGAAAAAGTTCCAGGGAACTTGCTATAATTGTGACAAACCGCGGCACAAAGCTAGTGATTGCAAGCTTCCCAAGAAAGAAACTGCTCGACAAGCAAAAATGGTTGACAAGCTGGTCGTAATGATCTCTGATCTCTTAGTGATGTTCACTGAGGTTAACTTGCTTGGGACAGATGCCAAGGATTGGTGGATTGATACCAGGGCGACCCGACATGTGTGTTCTGATAAAAGCCTATTTAGTTCTTTCAAGGAGGTTACCAATGGTGAGAAATTGTTCATGGGAAATTCTGCAACTGCTGAAATCAAGGGGGGCGACGTGGTGTTAAAGATGACATCTAGGAAGGAAATAACGTTGACTAATGTGTTGTATGTTCCTGAGATTTGTAAGAATCTCGTGTTTGGTTGTCAGTTAAATAAGTTTGGTTTCAAAATGGTGTTTGAGTCTGATATGGTCATGTTGACCAAAAGTGGTATGTTTGTAGGTAAGGGCTATGCCCTGAATGGTATGTTCAAACTTAATGTAACTGTTATGAATGGAATGAATAATGTTGGTTCTTCTTACATGCTTGAGTCTTCACATAAATGGCATGGTAGACTAGGACATGTAAATTTTAATTCTATTCATCGCTTAATAAAACTAAATTACATACCAACTTGTGAAATTGACTCAAATCATAAATGTGAAACGTGTGCGGAGGCCTAACAAACGAGATCGTCATTTAAAGGGGTTGAACGAAACACTAGTCCCCTTGACTTGATCCATATTGATATATGTGATATAAAATCAATTCCTACTAAAAGTAGGAACAAGTATTTCATAACATTTATTGATGATAGCATACGGTTTTGTTATGTTTACTTACTCAAAAGTAAGAATGAGGCAATTGACAAGTTTGTCTTATTCAAAGCCGAAGCTGAAAATCAATTAAACCAAAAGATTAAAACGGTAAGGAGTGATCGAGGTTGGGAGTATGTTTCACCTTTTGCAAAACTTTATGCAAAAAGTGGAATCATACATGAGTTCACTGCACCTTACTCAAATGGCATGGCGGAACGCAAAAACCGTACTTTGAAAGAAATGACGAATACTATGTTGATAAGTTCTAGGATAAGTGAAGATATGTGGGGGGACGCTCTCTTATCAGCAAATTTTGTCCTTAATTTGATTCCCCGAAAAAAAAGGACATAACACCATATGAATTGTGAACGGGAATTAAGTCATCTTACAAATACTTACGAGTTTAGGGGTGCCTAGCTAAGGTGGTAGTAACACCACTAAAGCATCTTGTGATAGGACCAAAAATAGTTAATTGTGTGTTCATTGGATAGACTCGATTGGGCGGTCCACTTCGATTTCTTGTACATAACTCCAAGAATCCAGGAGTATGTAATGGGACCATCCTAGAAGTAAAAGATGCATCATGGTTTGAACACATATTTCCATGTTTGGAAAGACACAAATCTGGATCAGCAAACCCATTTGACGAAAGTGTTCTACATGATGAACCGAGGCTATCAAAACTCACAGGGGAAAATATTTCAAATGAAGAGGTTGAAATTAATGAAGGTGAAGTCTGAAGAAGTAAGAGACAAAGGACTAAAAAATCCTTTGGTCCTGATTTCCTTACCTACATGGTTGAGAAGGAACCACAGACGTACTAACAAGCAGTCACTTCGCCGGACAGGCCTCAATGGAGGGAGGCAATTCAATGTGAAATAGACTCTATTTTACATAACCATACATGGGAGTTAGTGGATCTTCCTCCAGGATGCAAACCACTAGAATATCGGTGGATCTTTAAGAAGAAGAAAAAGCCAGATGGCACCATTGATAAATACAAGGCAAGGTTGGTAATCAAAGGATACAAATAGCGAGAAGGCCTGGATTATTTTGACACATATTCGCCGGTGACGCGAATAACCTCCATTAGGTTGGTACTTGCCATTGCAGCAATTAGAAATTTAGAAGTTCATCAAATGGATGTGAAAACAACTTTCTTGAATGGAAATTTAGAGGAAGAAATTTACATGGAACAACCTGAAGGCTTCACAGCCAAGGGGCAAGAGAAGAAAGTGTGTAAACTTGTTAAATTCCTGTATGGATTGAAACAAGCTCCAAAACAATGGCATCAAAAGTTCGACCATGTCATGATTGATTCTAGGTTCAAGATCAACGAATGTGACAAGTGTGTGTATGTGAAGGACACACGAGAAGGATATGTTATCCTATGTCTATATGTAGATGACATGCTCATTGCTGGAAGTAATGAGAATGTAATAAAATCTACTAAAGACATCTTAAGAGCAAGGTTTGACATGAAGAATATGGGATTAGCATATGTGATTTTGGGAGTACAAATCACACAAACCCAAAATGGACTTGTTATAAGTCAATCCTACTATATAGACAAACATCTTGAGAAATTCAATGCGAATGGCTCTAATGTGGCTAAAACTTCCATTGACACAAGTCAACATTTATCCAAAAATGAAGGTGAACCTATCAGTCAATTAGAATACTCAAGAATTATAGGAAGTCTGATGTATCTCATGAGTTATACCAGACTAGACTTAGCATATCCGGTAAGTAGGCTAAGCAGATACATGAGCAACCCAAACTCAACCCATTGGAGTTGTGTGACTCGGTTGCTTCGGTACTTGAGGTACACTCGAGACTACGGACTACATTACATGAGATATCCGACAGTCATTGAAGGATACAGTGATACAAACTAGATATCTGATATGAACGATTCCAGGGCAACAAGTGGGTATATGTTCACACTTGGTGGTGCAGTGATATCGTGGAAATCGGCCAAACAAACAGTCATTGCCAGATCCACGATGGAATAGGAATTCATCGCTTTAGATAAAGTGGGTGAAGAAGCAGAATGGCTACGTCAATTTATAGAAGACATACCGAGATGGCCGAAGCCGGCATCGGCCATATGCATACATTGTGATAGCCAATCGGCAATTGGAAGAGCTCATTATACAATGTATAATGGTAAGAACAGGCACATAAGACGTAGGCATAACACTGTACGACAACTAATCTCTACGGGAGTTATCACTCTTGACTATGTAAGATCAAAGGATAATATTGCGGATCCGCTAACAAAATGCCTAAATAGAGAGTTAGTTTACAAGTCGTCCATGGGAATGGGACTGAAGCCCTTGAGAGGTCAAGTTCATATGAAGGAAACCTAACTCAGCTGACTGGAGATCCCAAGATCTGAGTTCAATAGGATAACCTACTTGTATGAACAGGTGAGGTCACTGTGGGGGAGAGTCGATTGCCACTCGACATTTTAAGAGGGAGATTACTGTAGGATTTTATATTCTTCCTAGTCCATTTCTGAAAGTGACAAGATCAAGGTTAAGTCTATGACTTTTAATGATTCGACTGAGGTAAACTTTCTTAGTGAATCACCTATGTGAGAGAGAAGTGGGGTTGCTTCGAAGGGTATTGTTTGGGGCACCATACCTAATAGCTCTCGCAGAACCAGGCACGTGTCCAGGACCATAACGGGCACAACTATGAGGACTTGACGTTGTCAGGAATAGTCTTGTGTGAAACGTATTGTCGTCCACAAAAATGGCAGACGACTTCAAAGACATAAATGTCTACTCAGAGCCAGTGGGCTAAGTGCGTTTCATGAGCGAAGGTTCAAAGGGTTACACCTACCTGTAGTATGCAAAACTCAACCGTTGAAATGTAATCAGAAGGAGATTAGGTTTTTAGAATGACTCCCATTCATATGGGGGTTTGTTGGGCAATAATGGTGTGAAAGGGAGTCTCTCTACCCTTGTCCCACATTGGTGTGACAAAGGAAATATTATGTGTTTATAAGTGAAAACAAGGTGAAAGGTATTGAATGTCTTTATGATATCTTTTACACCATGACCTACCCGCGCACAGGGGGGGTGCGAAAACAGGTTTCTGGCTGGAAAATTTGGGTCGCCCGCGCACGACATGCGGACACGAATGCCGCTTCGAAAAACCGGATCCGCGTGAAGCCTGTTTTTTGCACCAACCCGTTATGGTTTATTTTTCCTCTAAAAACTGTTGACATGCCAAACTCTTGGCATTTTCATAACGGTTCTGGCTTTTGGCATTTTGTTTTCCACGAAGTTAATTGCCGTTTATTGTAGCAGTTAATTGCTATTTTCTTGCATAAATAACACATTATGTTTCATTGCTAGATACAAATATATACACATTGATCATCATCGTTTTTCTCATTCCGAGCATATTTCAGGCAAGTGGCAAGTCCGGAAGTGCACCGTCACTGTTACGAACCGGTGTACCCTGGGAACAGATGACGAATCTGTTTAAGGGAATTGTGTCGAACACAAGCCCGGTTCAATCCTACTACTTTATGGTTTTCTGTTTCAAATAGTTTACTGGTTTCTAACAGGTCACGATGGTGGTGATGGTGGTTAAGGACGGTGATGGTATGGTGCTGGTGGTGGGGTTACGTGAGTTGCAGGTTGTGGAAGGAGGGGAAAAAGATAAGGGATTGTGGGTCCCATGTGACAATATATTGTTAATTATATTCATTATGTTTATAATAATAATAGTAAGTAATATTATAGGGGTAGAATGGTTATTTCAAAAAAATTAACTGTAAAAACTAACAGACGTCCACTTTAGGGACCAATCGTATTACGATTAGGTAAACAGTTAGAACCAAACTTGTAATTTCTCAAAAGTTGGGACCAATATTGCAATATGAGCAAACCATACAGAGACCAATTGTATAACTAGCTCAAAGAAAAACTAAGAGCATTTACATTTTATTTTTAAAAAATTTTGTGAGTAAAATCTATATATTTTATGAAATGATTATTAGTAGTTACAGGTAAATGATAGAGAAAATAATACTATTAATCTATATATTTGAGTAAATATTGCTCAACCCTTTATATTTCTAAAAATGGTTCTGAGTGCATGAGAGAAAAAAAATAAAGGTATTAAAAATTATTTAGTTGAATGGAGAAAGAAAAAATAATAATTGTTAGTTTAATTATAAGGATAATAATAAAAAATAAGATTTGAAGGCTCTAATATAAACTTATTAAAAATTAATTAATAAACTGGACTACTACTCATTGCTATTTAGTCTTCTGGGCATCTCCAATAATGGTCGGGTTCAACCATAAAAAACCTAACTCCTCATTGTTACATCATATTTTTCTAAAACCAATTTTTAACTACAATAATACACCTTCTCAAACATTTTTTACCTTTTCACATCTTCACTTACTTTACATTTATTTTAGATAAAAATTTCTCTATGTTATAAAACATTATTTTTTTTAATTTTTATTTTAATAAATAGAAATATAATTCAGTAAACAAATAGATTAACTAAAAAATAAAAAATAGATAAACAAAACATCATAATATATATTAATATGCTTGGTCGATGGGTGCAGTTTACTTTTATGTTCTTATGTATTAGTCATCAAAGTTTTATAGTTTACAATATAGACACTCAGAAGATAGACATGTGGACACATGTAATCACGGTCTTTTCGTTTGTACTTGCTGCGTACAATTCATCCATTTTGGTGCCACGATTTGTCCTCTCTTTTCTATCTTTTGCCATCACGATTAACTCGTCTTCTTTTCTATCTTTGGCCATCGCGATTAACCCGTCATCATTTTCATCTTCATTTTCATCCATTTTCATCTTCATCAACTCATGATGGTTATTGCATCTCTAGCGTTATCCGATTAGCTTATCATATTTTCATCCTTAATGGTAAATTCTATCTGACACCTCTTGATGTGTGTACGATAATTGTGAACGAGGTCATTAGACTCAGCGCAATATTCCAATTATGAAAATTAATCATATCTAATAATAAGCTTTGGGTGTACTACCTCCACAACCAGCAGGTTCCATGGTAACCTGTCTTCTCAGAAAATGATAACATGCTCCTCTCACAAACCCTACTAACATGCTTTGATCAGATGATTTGAATTCTTTTATTTTGAATTTTAGGGGATCTAGATGAAAGCTACTTGCTTTGCACTTATTTTGCTGCTTTATGTTAGTTTCTTTGGTTTCTGATGGCTGCCAACAACAACACGCTGACTGCATTGGACAAGAAATAGGTAATCTCGAATGTTTACTTTGAATGGATCTTTGAATGGTTTCTTTTTGACGTTAAGGGACCCGGATCTATCCAACATGTTTTTCACTTTCAAATTTTGTGGTTTGTTGATTTCACATGAGTATAGTGTTACTTAAACTAAATTAAGTTTGGAAACAGGTAGTACTAATCAAGTAATTGATTGCTGATTGTGTTTTTGAAGTGATAACCAATCACATGTTGAGGTGGTTTCTCTAATTTTTAGTAAAATTCACATAAATGGACAAAAAGATTGGCACGTTGTATAAAAACAACACCTGCAAAGATTGTACATTAGCCAAAAACAACAACATTAGGAATGATATTAATACTAATTAGCGACAGCAAATTGTAGTTTTGCTAATTTGGTAGAAGAGCTTAATAATTATCCATCTACGAGATCATGACTTTGATACCTTTTATGCAAAAATTTTCATCCCATAGTGTTATTAGTTTTTGTTGTTAATCAATTGTCGGCTTTGCATAATTTGGGCTAAGGGGTTTGCTGAGCGCCAGAGCGGTATCGTGTTTGTTATTGAATTTTGATAAACCAAGAAAAAATTTAAATTTACAAAATTAAACAACGGGATGTAACATTAAGCATGGTCATGTTTTCTGTTCTTGATATCTTCTCAATAGCTACTATCATATGATTAGATAAGGTTTATTTGTATATAATCTTGTTGCTTAATTTGGAGCATTTGACCTAAACATCAGTAGTTTACATCCTCAATACCTACTAGATTATTACGCTTGGTTCTTTGATTTTGTATGTATCTGTTGAAATAAACCTTGTTAGTAATAGAAAGAAATGGTTTTGCAGTTTCATGATTTTTGCGTGTCAAATATTTTGTAGGTGTCACAACTATACAAGTTAGAAAGATTAAGCATATTTAAGTAATTAAATCCTTACCAATAATAATTTCAAAAGTCATATCTTAACCAAGACATCATTGGTTTGTTAGTTTCTAATGTTTGGATTTTCTTTTAATTAACAATGAGTAGGTCACTTAATCGGACAAAATGTATTTATCATCTAAACCCTCATCTCATACCTTTTTTTCAATGAGATAAACGACCTTGGGCAACAAAACTAAAAATCAATTTGGTAATTGGATTTTGCCATATGCTTGGCAACATCAATTTTAATGATATATTTTCTCATATCGTTGTTTCATATCTTTTCTCAACATCAACTAATAGTGGCTACTCAAGTAATCTTGAGGTTGTGTCCCATTTCTTGTATATTTATTTGAATTATGTTTGCTTTATAGTAAATGAAAAGGCGGCTCACAAGAGGATTGACATTTAGGTTGGTGTTACGTAGATTTATCAGATGTTTTGATTGTTAGTGTGTTATCAAATTTTGGGATAAATTTCTTAATCCTTTTTTGTAGTTATGTTCGCAGGGTACAGACAAAGTTATGGTTACACAGGTTGATTCACATGTCTAAATTCTTCAAGGTGTAAACGTGATAGGTAAATACAAAAAATAACATTGTTACTTCATTTCACTAGAATTTGATTAAAATAGCTGAAGTTATATTTTGAAAATATATGTAGATCCTAACACTAAAAGTTGGTTAGAACACTTTAAGTTGAATTGGAAGTAAAATGCTTCACTTTTTGGAATTAAAATGATGCACTTTTTGGGTTAAACCGCTGCCCATTATCATACTAAAGTGCTCCAATGTTTGTAGTTAAAGTGCGTCAATGTTTGAGGTTAAGGCGTGCTGTCACTAAGTAACTATATATCTAGAGGGTGGCTTCTACATTTATGCAGACAATGGTTATAGAAAAGTTCTTACGTCTATTGCCTTGAATCTTTTAACCAAACATATTAATTATAGTCTGTTCATTCAAGATTATTGAATTTAATAGTCTCATCCATTGTGTTGATTATGTGTTTTCAACGATGAGGGAATTGTTTTATAGCAGTAAAGCTATGAACAGGACAATATCCTCCTGCATTATGGACAACCCCGGTGTCTATGATTTTTTTGATGTTTTATTGTTACACTACAAATGGTTAGAGTTGTCGCTTTCATCTATTTGCTTTAATGATTGAGTTCCGCTTATATTTTGTTTAAAATGGGTCAAATGCGTCATCTCAATCAGCCAAAGCTTAAGTAAAATCACAGATTGGTTGAATTGATTATGCTGGTCATCTCAATAAGTCATAGTTAAGTTAAACTAAAGATCGGTTGAGTGGGTCAAACGGATCACCTGAAGTTTTTGTGACAACTCATCCAAAACTCACTCGATTTTGATTTCTGTGTGCCAATGCAGTAGACCATTGATGGAACACCCACCATGTAACACAATTTTTGGGACGAAAATTCTTTCAACATGGGGATAATGTGACATCCGGTAATTTTCCGTTACCAAACTCCGTTAGTTCCGTTAAGTCTTGCATACACGTGTCATGAGCACACACTAGTTGTCGTTGAA
>BJCO01003541.1:0-10505 GCA_018326465.1 Flaveria floridana
AAAAATAAAAATAATTAAAAATAAAACATTACAAATATTAAAATTAACCTATTCCTCGTCCGAATCGAGGTACTCTAGACCTAAACTTGAAAGATGTTCGACAAGATCATATCGAAGTTGGAAATGTGTATCTTGATCATGTATTTCCGAAAGAGTGTCGCCGTCAAAAACCAGTTGGACCGGAGTGTCCATTATGTATACCTGTGATATCGCTCTTCCTTCATTCTTCAGGATCATGTTGTGCAATATCATGCACGCGTAAACGACGCTCTTAATCTTGTCAACCGTCATAACCCGCATCGGTCGCCTAAGTATGCCCCATTTTCCTTTTAGCGCACCAAAAGCTCTTTCAACATATTTCCTTGTCGACTCTTGCACTTTCTTGAATATCTTTTGATTCGGATCG
The DNA here is from genome assembly GCA_018326465.1 of Flaveria floridana. Lineage (NCBI taxonomy): Eukaryota > Viridiplantae > Streptophyta > Magnoliopsida > Asterales > Asteraceae > Flaveria > Flaveria floridana. The sequence continues at coordinate 407 of BJCO01003541.1, forward strand.
GCCGAATATGGAAACGATTTCATAAACGTCGACCAAGTAGGATAGATCCCGTCGGTAAGATAGTATCCCCGTTTGTATAGATGTCCATTTACATAGAATGGACACTTGGGTGCGGTACCAATTCTTTCAGGTACAAATATTGAGGATTGATTGAGAACGTTGATATCGTTATTTGACCCGGATGGGCCGCAAAAACCATGCCAAAACCACATATAATATGAAGCTACCTCTTCGAGCATGACCGTCGGATGTTGGTGATCACCTCTCATATATTGGCCACGCAACTCGGTCGGACACATCATCCAAACAAAATGTGTACAATCTATACTCTCAAGCATACCGGGAAGGTGATGCTTATCCTCGTGTGACTAGTACAAAAGTGCAACATCGTGGCTTGTAGGTCTACGAAGAAACTTCCTACCATATAACTTGATAATCGCATTACAAAAAAATTGTAGACACTCACGTGAAGTGTGAACAGACATACATAGATACTCATCATACTCGTCTAGGATGTTACCTGTTGCGAGTTGTCTGACGGCCGATGTGCATATTTCTAGCAGGGTGAAACTCTTTTTGTACCTCCCGTCAAGCCCGTTTTGGAACCATTCTTCATTTGTTTTAACATCACCGACTATTTTTAAGAATAAACGTTTCGACATCCAATACCTTCCTCGAAACGTTTGTTCATCGTATTTCGAATCGTCAACGAAATAGTCGTTCATAAGTAGCTCGTGACCCGTTACACGATCGCATGAAACGTATCTTTTTTATAAGAACTACTCGCCGTATCCTCCAGGGATTTTTCGACAAGATTTTTCATAAACCATAAACTGCTATCATCTGAATCTGTTTTGTTTTTTGAAATGTACAATTCTGGATGCTTGTCAGACATGGTTGATGGTGTTTGTGTAATTGTTATGTTTGTATGATTTTGTTTGAGTTTGTGTAGATAATATTGTGTATGTGTGTGAATATTTATAGTGTAAAACTTTTTTTTCTTGGCCTCCAATGGTAACATTTATAGCCGTTAGAATCGGCTTCTTTATCGGCGATTGGAACCCGACCCAAGGTCCCCGGGTGCCTACCTGAGAGGGTGGCGGCGGTGTTACCGCCCGGGTAAGGCAAACCAGAAATTCCCTTCGGGCACCACTCCCTCCTCCCTAATACATTAATAAATCTTAACGGGCCTTGTCATGTGTTGTTTTGGGTTACACAAAGTCACATTAGTTCATAACAAGTCATTTCGGTGTTAGTGACATGTGTTCAACGATTAGTAACTATGAGGTCTTACCCATCCTTGTCATGTGTTTGTGAGTTGTTTTAGGTTATACAAAGTCACACTAAGTCGTAACAAGCCATTTCGATGACAATAGCATGTGTGTGATGATTATTACATTGATGGGTCTTGCCATTTGATAATGAGTCATTTTCTAGTTACACAATGTCAAATAGGTTATAACAAGTCATTTTGGTTTTTAATGACACGTAACGATTACACTAACAAGTCTTAAAGGGCTTTGTCATATATTAGTAAGTTGTTTTAGAGTATACATTATAACATTAGGTCATAAGAAGTAATTGTGATGTTATTGACATGTGTGTGATGATTAATACACTAATGGTCCTAAATGGTTTTTTCATGTGTCAATAAGTTGTTTTAGGTTATATAAAATTACATCAGGTATCAAAAGTCAATGTAGTGTTAACGATGTGTATATGTTGATAGTGCACTAATTAGGCTTGTCATGTGTAGTGAGTTGTTTTAAGTCATACAAAATCATATTATGTCATAAAAAATAATTTTAGTGTTAATGACATACATGATTACTATACTAATAGCCTAATAGGTATTAAAAGGTCTTGTCATGTGTTATGTGTTGTTTTAGGTTGCATAAAGTCTATTAGGTAAATAATATTTATTCTTGTACTACTATTTTCAAATCTTATTGATAAATGTAAATATTTTTTGTACTCTTTACATTACAGAGAAACTTAATGTCATGTGTAGTATTAACTCTCCTGTCCACCAGTGTATCTCATTGAGGTGCACTTCATAGATCTGTTTCACTCGAGAAAAATTGTCAACAAAAGAATTATTATCAGAGCTGCAAAGAACATGTCAATTATGTTCTAGGGGCCTAAATATTTCGATACTTATTCCAACATTAATCGACCAGATAATATTAAACGCGCATGGCGACATACAGTTTGTACATCATAGGTTTTCAAATGCATATATATTCCAAACAAGCGTGAAACCATTCAAACCCATTTCTCTCGGCCTAAGTTTTTTATTTTATTTTATTTTATTTTATTATTTTGTGGGTCCTTTAAATTTGAGGGTTGTAAAATGATTGTTTTAGTTGTCTATACTGTAAAGATGCTTTTGAATATTAGTCTCAAACGAGGCAACATTTTCCTAATCAAGTTTTAGGGAATAATCAAGAGGATGAACATTACATTGTGGTAAGAATGAAACAATAATAAAGTTATAGGGCACTCAATAGTGGGGCCATCAACAAGGGCGAAGCTTCATGGGGGGCCTCTTTTTTTCGTCTGTAGTGTAAATTTTTTGCTCGATTGTGTAAATTTTTGGTCCGGTAGTGGAATTTTTTTAATAAAAATAGATTCCGCCCCCCCTAAAATAGTTTACTTTCGCCCCCGCCCCCCTATGCTTTGGTTCAAGCTCCGCCACTGGCCATCAACCTCACGTCGTGTCGGTTACGTGTCTAACAATAACTAGTTTTTCGATGCTGGGAAAAAAATTAACATTTATGAAAAAGTAATTGCGTACATAAATTATGGTTATTAAGAGGATGTACACGTTCCTCAACACGTTGTTTACACTTGAAAAGGTTTTATTACAACAAAGAAAATGTAACAGATTAAAATTAAATGTTAAATTGTATGTTTACTATGCTAAAGAGACGATTAAATTTAGTAAAATGAAAGTTATCGTTAATGCAATAATTGATTTACATGTTTAGCAATAATAAGGAAAATAAGAGTAATGCTAATGGCACTAAGAATTCACACATTGCTATAATCCATAAGATGAAGATTTGTAAAACTAATAGTAATAATAATAATAATTAGTACGATGTTAAAGAAATATCACTTAAAATTACAAACAAATAAAAGAATAACAGTCAAACAGTCACACATAAAGTAGTAACCACAAGAACAGCAAAACAGTAAACCATATTTCGGATAAGATCATGTAGAATAAGACAATGTAGCATTTTATAATAGCGGGGAGAAAGTAAGATAGTAAACTTAATTCTAGAATGTTGGCGAACTATTTATCCAGTGACATTATATTCTTTGTGTTGGCTCATTTAATCTATTGATTTGCAAATACTAACGTTTTGGAATGTGATAATGCGATAAATATTTATTTACTTGTTAGAGTAAGGTTATCTTATGACAAAACTATTTAGAGTTAAACCGGTGATGCTCATTTAAGGTTACGGTTTCAAGCCCCTCTAGTAAAGAATATTAGATATATTATGTAATTGTATTGATTTCTTGACCAATGTAAATCGTAATACACATCAAACAAGTTAGGAGATGCAAAGTCACATTTGGTTGAGTTTATTATGTTTTTATGTATTTGAACGTTCGCCCCTAAACAATGAGAGTTCCAAAAAGGTAACACCCTCTTGGCATGGGATAGGGGGCATCACCCCTCGAAGTGCAGGTTCAAGAAGAAGTCTCTAACGGGGTTTGAGTTGAGCTGTTAGGTTAGCTTGAAAATTTTTTATTATAATAAAATTTTGCTCCGTGAAAAACAAATTAGAATTTTATTTTTCTGAAATTTCACATGTGAAATCCGAATAATAAACCGCCTTAAAATTTATGCATTTTCAATTAAGAAAATGATAACAATTTCTAACCCTTTCTCTTCAACATAAATACATCTTGTTTGATCAAACTCTAGTTCACTAAATTCATAGCATCATCACACATATTCATTCTCGATCAGAATTATGAATTTTAATCACTTTATCAATTCAGATTAAACCACCAAGTTATTTCAATATGAAAGTACATCACAAGTCTCTGTTTAAATTACGAATCACAACTCTCAGTGTTTAAATTACGAACCCCCTACAAGAAAACATATGACCCCCAGACCACAACCAGTCTTCGATATTTCGTACCGTAGCCATTAAAACTACATCCAAATCAAGCCCGGTTAGGCTCTTTAAGGCAGAATAATTGAAAGAATACATATAAAACTGATGAAGCGATACCCAAGAAACCTAAAAATCACACCCTTCTTTAATAAAACTCAAATGAACCTCATTAACAGTTTAGCTTCTCGGTTACAAGGGTGTTATCTGCAGGAAACTCGAACGAAAATTGGTGGTAATATTTGTTTTGTTTCTAGATAAAATTTAAGAAAAAAAGATTCAATTTCTGGATGCAACCCCCTTAAACAAGAAAACTCCAAGACCACCAATGGCCAATGCTAATACTACAGAAACCGCAACCGCATCAACTGTGGGACCATTGTTTTTCTTGATTTTTCTTTCGTGACGTGATCCCTCTCCTATTTCATCATAAAGATGCTTGCTGATGCTGTCTAACTGATGCATGATTTTACGTTGGCTTTGGGCTATTCCAGATATCTGTTATTGTACATATGGAATGAATTAATATAGCATTAAGCGGGATTACAATATCATGGGGCCATTAAAATGACAAAACAAGCCAGAGCTTAGAAAAACTGGAGCCTAAATTGAAGTTTTGTTTAATAAATAAGCTCGAGCCCAAGCGTCTGATTTGCATCAATATATTGATTCCATAATTTCAGAAGTTGTAAATCAGGGCCCAAGAACCTGGGGGGGTTATGATATAACGAAAATCTATTTTCAAGTAAATGAGTTGAAATTGACTTCTACATCAAATGATTATGCAAATGTAAAGAAGAATGGAAGTAGAATAATCACACGTACCTCTTCGATGAGGGGAGAATCCTTTGCTAAGTGAGTAGATGAAGTCGAATGGCGCACTTTAGATCCGTTTGAAGAACCATTGGTTAAATTTGTGGTGAATTGTGAAGTTAAATCATTGCATGAGGTGTTTTGTTGGTTACCCAAAAATGTTTTCGGAATTTGAGCATCAATACGAGAAGTGAATTCATCCATACGATCATTTAAGGTAAAGATCTGTTCAGAAAGATGGCTGATTGCTCCCTAGAAGATGACAAAACACCATAGTCACACAATTTGACTTTTAGAAGTCTTACTACATATACACAGTCAACTACTAGTGAAATAACTAAAATGCCCCTAATAATTTATACAAGTGAAAAATATAACACAGGATTACCTGGATCGCCATCGTGTCGGTTGACTCTGTTGTTTTGTCATCAAACCTTGAACCGTTGATTGCATATCTTGGATTTGAGGCCAGATTATTATCCTGTGCGGTTGAATATGAATGCGCCATACGACTGTACAAAAAGCATCTCAAAAACATTTAGATGTCAAAATATTGCATGCTTCACTTGAACCCGAACAGTCGAAATCAATTAAAATGAACATAAATATAATAAAACGAACCTTTTAAAGAAGTTATTTCTTGTTGCAGCGAAAGAAAGTGTTTCTTTCGGACTAGACAGCATTTCATCATCTATGCTTAGCTTAGTTTTTAATTCATCTGGAAGTACCTGGAGAAATTTGTGATTATGATTTATAATTAAATGGCATCAAAATGATAATGCATAATCATATTTTTTTTTATAAATCTATTAATTTATCATACCTTGACCTCGTTTACTAGCTTTTCAAGTTGCATTAACTCAACATATGTGCGTGGAATATACGAACCTTCCAAGCCCAACTGCTCAGCAACACATCTTACACTTACACGGTCTCTTCCTTGCACCTTTGAAAACCAAAATGAATAAATTTCAAAATAAATTAAAAATTAATGGACAAAGAAAAGTTGTGGTACCTGAACATAATGTCGACTAATTTGTTCGAGCCAGTCTATTTTCACACACACTCTATCATCACAAAACACATGGCTACTTCTTTTTAGGATAGATGCTATTGTGTAACCCAAGGCCATTAGACCGCCAAGAAGCCGCACACTAACTTCAAAAGTTATCCTTGGAGATATCACAAATGGAGCATCGGTGACCCATTCCTAACAAGTACAATGAGAATTACGCACAAAAATCATGATAATAGGCCAAACTTAAAGGTTCCATAATCGGTAGGTCAGGCTGGCTAACAGGTCAAAATGAATAACTTTTAGCATGGCTTAGACAGGATTAGAGCAAGTTGATAAGCCAACATCTTTTTTTGTCATTTTTAGATAACTTGTAAATAAATAATTTATTAAATATGATTAAAGAACCTTTATTTATAAAAATAAAACGATTTGGGAGGATTTACTTTTAAGCATTTGAAGACAATTTGGGTAACCTTAGACACATTTGATCCTTTCAACCCATTTAACTTGTTTCATGTTTTGCTATGTATTTTTACATTCACCTATTTGATCGTTAGAGAAAAAAATACAACTCAATTAACCCATTTAGGTAATTGGGTGAGAGTTGCCACCACTGATGGAAAGATTCAAAAGCAAACCTCAAACATAAGACTGTATCTTCCTTCTCTATTGCGCATCCTCAAATACGATTGGCATGTTTCTGGATCTTCGCCAGGTGGCAGAAGATATATATCATAAGTCTCCTCTAAAGTTTGAGTATGTTCATCTGACATGACAGACTTCACTTGATCCACAGTTAGGTTTCTTGATGACTGAAAAAGTATGAGGACTGAGAAAAACCAAACATCAAAGTTATTATAAATTTATATGTCATAGGAAAAAAATTAAACCTTTAGAATGTAAGTTGGACTCTGGAATCCCGTGAAGGGATTAAACTTGTTCACAATTCTTATATGAGCTGTCTTGAGGTCAGGTTCTATAAATGCTTTGTACATTGGATAAACCTGCGTAAAGATAGCAACTTAAATCTCTAGAAAAGATGCAGAATGTTGCAGCAGAGGAGGCAAATGAGCAGGACGATTATGGATCACGTCAAGATGTGTACTTTTTGATATGGGTTGAACGGGCCAGGCCAAGTTGACCCAAAACACCTTTTGTCCCAATCGATTATATTTTCATCCAAAATTTTTAACCAGAACAATTAGAAGGTTATGTGATTAGGCACTAAGAAAACAATGGGTGACTTTCAAGTTTCAACCCATCTCCTGTTTAGCTTATCCTTTTTTTAAACCATTTGACCCCTTAAAGATAAAAAATGATCCAAATCAACTTATTGAATGTAATCATATATGAGAAAGAACAAACCGTCTCAGATATCTGGTAGATTATTTCTTCGGGCTCCTGCCCAACACGTTGTATGTCCCTTAAAACCCGTTTTACTAGATCAAAATGAACACCACCGGTAACAGATACTCTAAGATCCAATAACGGACGCAACTTCTCACTCAACGCATAGATTCCCTCGATTATCACAATACGAGAGCTTGGGACCTCAAGTGTCCTGGTATCACACATCATCTCACAGTTACATATATTTATAGATAGTGAGTGATGTCCCATATGTGTTTAAGTTATAGTATCATAGTGTAGGCTGTAAAAACAGATAGACAAACCTGTAACCGGTGCGGGAACTAGACTTGAAATCATATATTGGAACTTCAACCGATTTCCCCTCCTTCAAATCATGAATGTTTTTCAGTAGGGTGTCATAATCGGTCAACCGAGGGTCTGTTACAAAATGATAGAGGCATTAACATAGTCAATTCACTATATGATGGTATACCAAATTACCAAGTAACAAACTTCAAGACATCATAAAGTCTTACCATCAAAGTTATCATCAATTACTCGGCTACCATCATTATAGTTATCCATTGAAATGACGGCAACATTTGGCATAAAGTTAAGTATTTTCTCACTAAATGAGGTCTTCCCAGCACCTGAAGGACCGGCTAATCCAACCAAAACAATCCCTTCATTCTTTTGGGTTAATAATTGACAAGCACGAATCACAACAAAGAAACCCTTCTCAAACGATAAATTATCTTGAATTCTTGCAATCTCATAACGGTCACAATCTTTTCTTTTAACTAAACGAACTTGATCTTTCAATAGACCTTGCTTTCTTGATGCCAAATCACCAATAGTGATTTCTTGAGTCATGAAGTCTATGCTTGCTTCCTATATGCAAACAACGCATATAACAAACACAAAACCTAAAAATTTAATTTCATATTGGAGAAAAATATAGGATCATTTGTGGTCAATATATGAGATCAATCTACCACATAATCTATCCAATCAACTTGTTAGATCTACGTACATTGCATTTGAAATTTTAAATCACATTAAACAAGAATGCTATAAAAATTCAACAAGATGAGAAGTCATACCTGAAATTAAACGGCATTCACTGTCAAATTGAATAAATAATAGTTAAAAACATTGACTTTGCAAGAAAATTGGACCGAAAACAGTCTCATTCCTCCATTATTCAATAGGGTCAAGGTCTAATATCAAAATGGGTAGTTTACAATTTCAAAATTGATATGTTTGGCTATTTTTAGAAGGGAAAAACATCTAATAATGCTACGTTTCGCCATAAATCATGCAAATTATAACCTTTATGTTACCCTTGTAAACAAATTTGCACCAATTTAGCATTTGAAACATCAAAATTTTGGCATCCCAAATTAAAAAAAAAAACACTGAAGTGAATATACAAGAATCACACAACCAAAAGCTTCAGGATTCAACCCAACTCAAAAATCAAACAACACCCACATCGATTCAAACATTTTCTCACAAAACAAACCAACGTTTCGAAAACTTCGATTGGATCTTAAAACCCTACGAAACGAAATCAGCCGACATAAGCAACAAAACAACAAACCATCATAAACTCACCAATGAGAGGGATTCCCTTTTGGTACAGTAACAACTGATAAAGAGGGAGATGAACACAGTAGTCCGGAAGCTTCACACAGCAGAATTGAGCTCTGAGAAAGCATAAACCATACAAATGAAGTCACCAAAGAGGTACGATTAACACATGTGAGATGTAAATCGAATGCAATTCTTCGAATTGCTGAAGTTTCTTCAGCGAAAGGGAAAATGGGTATCGATTTTTGTGGGATTTTGTTGATGGGAATCGGAAATTTTGCAGGATTTGTAGCTTGCAGACACCTCTTGGCCTCTTGGGGGAGGAGTGTAAATAAATAATTATATTATAATAATCTGTAAAGTATAAACCCTTTGAAGCAAAGGAAAGAACGGCGTAATGAATATGAATATTGTGATTAAAATTACTTAGAATAATATTATTTTGAACCAACTATTAGACCGGGTTAAAAAGATCTTCACATAAAATATATAATTTACGACTTCACGTAAAAAAGATATGGAATCTTTAATATAGAATCATAACTTGCAACATGTTCGAAATCATTTAACGATAATTATTACATTGGTATGAATGATGATTTATTCGGTTTCTTTTGGGTTTAGAATTTTTATATGAATATCTTCGAAATCCGAATCGATTTGGACAAGGGACGTGCCTAATCGTTCAGAATCTATCAGAATAAACCGGTTCATTCGGTTGAATTTGAATACCTAATCCGGATAAGCAAGGTTTTATATATCTGATATCTGTCAACATAAAAAATAAAACTTATAGCCTAGAAAATTTATTAGATTTGTTTTGAATTTATGTAGTTGTTAAAATTAGAGTATGATTAAAAGACTTGATGATCAAATCTTGTGTAGTATAAATATAAGATTAAAGAGTCATTGTAAATTATGATATTTGATATTAGAGTAAATTGTCATTTTCGTCCCTGTGGTTTGGTGAAAATTACCACTTTAATCCAATAGTTTGTTTTTTCGCATCTGGGTCCCTGTGGTTAACAAATCTTGTCATATTCATCCAGTCAATTAACTCTATCCAAAATTTCCGTTAAATGAGGGGTATATTGATCATTTTACATATATGTTTTTATTTTTCTTTTTTTAAACCTGATTTAATATATACTCTTTAAATACATTGCTATTTTAGTCCCTATGGTTT
>BJCO01003542.1:0-10894 GCA_018326465.1 Flaveria floridana
AACATCAAGGAAACTCAGGTCCTGGTGCTTACACCGCTGTGAACATCGCCCTGTGGATTTTTACCATTGGAGCTTCGACGATTGATCGTGAGTTTTCGGCGGATGTTGTTCTCGGCGACGGGAGAGTTTACGGTGGCGTATCGTTGTACTCCGGTGACGGGCTTGGTTACACTCGTTTTTTGTTTGGGTTTTCATTATAACAATGATCCGTGTCTTTCTGGAGTGTTCATCTTATATTTTTTGTATCTGATCATTCTGTTCTTGATATGATTTTTGTTCTCGATTAGATTTCTTTGTTTTGGTATTGAGAGTTGTTCATAGTATATCTATTTTGGTTTTGGTTCTTGTTCAATTTAGGTGTAAAATACCTTTGGTTTGATCAATAAGAGTTTAAATTCTGATTTCTTGACAGTTTTTCAAAAGAAATGGTGGTTTACTTCTAAAGCAACAGGAAGAGGCCGACCCATCTTTAGTCGATAAAATAATACTTTTCACAGCACATGAGTTGGAGAAAGCCACCGACTACTTTAATGAGAACAGAGTTCTTGGTAGAAGAGGTCAAGGTACAGTCTACAAAGGTATGTTAGTTGATGGAAGGATTGTGGCGGTCAAGAAGTCGAAGATAGTTGATGAAAGTCAATTACAACAGTTCATTAATGAAGTGGTCATTCTTTCACAAATCAATCATATGAATGTCGTCAAACTATTAGGATGTTGTTTGGAGACGGATGTGCCTCTTTTGGTTTCTAAATTTATTCCAAATGGTACCTTGTCTGATTGTCTTCATAATGAGACTGGTGTGTTCCTTATTTCTTTAAATATGAGATTACAAATCGCTACAGAGGTTGCTGGAGCACTTGCTTACTTGCACTCAGCAACTTCCATTCCAATATATCATAGAGACATCAAAACAAGTAATATACTTTTGGATGAAAAATACCACGCCAAAGTTTCTGACTTTGGAACTTCAAGATTCGTATCGGTAGATCAAACTCACTTGACTACCTTAGTTAAAGGTACATTTGGCTATCTAGATCCTGAATACTTTCAATCTAGCCAGTTCACTGAAAATAGTGATGTCTATAGTTTTGGAGTTGTTTTGGTTGAACTTTTAACGAAAGAAAAACCAATTTCCCTAACTAGATTTGGTGAACATAGAAGTTTGGCTACACACTTTATGTTGGCTATGGAAGAAGATCATGTTATGTCTATTTTTGATGCAAAAGTAGCAAAGGAAGGTACTACGGATGACCTCTTGGCAGTAGCTAACCTTGCAATGAGATGTTTGAATCTAACTAGGAAAAATAGGCCAACAATGAAAGAAGTAGCGATAGAGTTAGAAACCATAAGAATGTCACATATTCCCTCTACTATTCAATCTAAAGAGACGATGTATAGGGGTGATTTTTCAATGCTAAACTATGGGGATTCAACGTCAACATTCACATCAACATTCATGAGTTGTGATGGTAATATTGGTCGGTGATGTAAAAATTGTATATTGTTATTCTGCAATGTATTCTACACAATGTTTTTGCTTATAAAATTTAAGGCTTAATAAAGTTAATGCTTATAGATTAGTAATTAGTTTGACGATTCAATTTATCATGTATTATGAGTACTTTGCTTCTAAATGCATGGTATCCAAGGTAAACATCAACTTCAAACATCTATTATTAAAAACTTATAAATTTTGTATTTATTATCTATTGATATTATGACTTAATACAGAAGTATAAATACAATGCGCTTATAGATATTTTGAAAAAAAGGTTCATAATATTACAAAATAACATCAAAGTTACTATCCATGTGGTACTTTTACTTTTCATACATGTATCAAAAGCCAAAAATGTCAAACTGGGATACAATACGTAAGTCGCTCGCAACAACATCTAGCCCGTCATAACCTCTCTACACATTGAGTTTGGCTGCTTAACTTTTCAAGATTTGAGAGTTATGACATTCAGAGTTAGTCCATGAAGTGAAGCATATTCACACAGTTGTCGGTATGGGTTCGAGTGACCCTATTGATTTTTGAGTGGGTAATGTATCATGTAATACTGAAAATTTAATTGAACCTATAGGTTTTCAGGTGGTGAACGTTTTAGTATCATTAAGTTTGAAACATAAAAGAACTTTTGATGTTGGTTTAATGCAGTGGTCGTGCGCTTGTGTTAAGTTTGTTCTAGCTTCATCTCATGAGTTCGAGTCTAGCAATGAGCAAATTTTTTAAACTTATTTTTATTTAATACTTAAATTTATCATTTTTATGTCTTGTACATTTAAACCCTAATAATCTAAAGAAAAGAAATCCTCCCCCATAAAAGTAAAAAGTGCCTGCAATCGGCCATCACCATTATTACTAAGAGACCTCGAAGCTCTGGCAGCGGCGGCGACTTCCATTCAAGGTCAGTTTTGTAGATTGTGTTCAACACTTGAAGCCCTACTCGCCTTGTTTATTTCTCTCTAGATTAGAAGAAGAATCAACCTAAAAATTTACATTGCTTTTCGTTCTTGTTACTTAACAACCGATATTTGCTCGTTAATGGCAGGCAGTATTCAACTTTAAGTTTATCCCCTGTAAGTCAAGTTTGTTTTCTTGGCTTTGATCTTCTGGGTTTTGGTTGATTCATGGATTTTAGTTTTGATAATCATTTTTTTGGCTTTTGATTTTCTGGGTTTTGATTTTGACAATCATATGTTTGATTAATGTATTTACACCTTAATTTTTGTTCATTTTAGTTTCTTACATGGATATGGTTCCTTTTTTTACATGAATTTGGTTCCATTTCTTTTGTGGGTTTTGATAATCATATTTTTGGGTTTTGATTTGAATGTGTTTTGGAAGAACAGGTTATTGAGGTGGGTATTTTGGTAATCTTTGACATTCCATTGGAAAGTTTGAGGTCTCATCCATGTGGTGAAGGAATGTCAAATTCATTTGGTTGTTGGAATGTTTTCAGATATAATTTTTTTATGTACCAAACAAACATGTTTTTTTCTTTAATGGAAAATCTTTTAATTCCATTTTTATTTCTCTTAGAATTCCATGAATCAAACAATCCTTAAAACTCATTTTATTTTTAATTGTCTTAGGGCGTTTTTAAAATTGTTTCTCAAAACAATTTTTTAATCTATATCTATAACTATAATAAAAGAAGGTTTCTTAAGACACGTGTAATCATTCTAGCATATCAAATCATACGTGTCATCATTCTAGCATATCAAATCACACGTGTCATCATTCTATCATAACAAAAAATTATTTTCCGCCACTTTTTCATAATAAATACAAAAATTATAAAAACAATTAGTTGACTTTTCTTTTTAATTAAAATATGTTAAAAATATATATATATATTTATATTTGTGTTTATTATCTCTCTCATATTAAATGATAATTATTATAAATAAGTAAACTAAACTATTAAACATCTAAAATATAAATATAGTTATTTTAATAATTTATTAATACATATTAAATATAGAGTAATAGTTTCTCATTAATTATGTGTTATAACTTTTAATTATTCATTATTTTTTATATCAACAATGAATAATAACGTCTAGAAAATAAAATATTTATAAAACTAATTATTTTAATATGTTTTACATAAACTCTAAATTAGTAATTAATAAGTAAAAAAAAAGCCACTCCCAAACACTCATTTCGTATCTTGTTGAGTTAAATTGCTCCAACAGGTGAATGCATTAAATAATTGCAATATTGCAAGTCGCCGCCCTAAAATCGTATCGGAGATGGCCGGTGTAGCACCAAAGAAGAAGCAGAGAAAGAGGAGCTCAGCCGGAGGAGACGCCGGAAACCTAGGACGGCTAGACTCACTCCGATGGACCTCTTCTCTTCCCGATGCCGATGACGACCCATTCTCTGCATTCGCCGGATTGAATGACTTCGAAGGAGGTTCCTATTTATATTAACATCAACCAATGATCTTTAGTTTTAATAAAATTTTCCAACTTGTCTTCCTTATATTGTAGGGTTTATCGTTTTCCAGCTCAACATTTAATCCATTTCCGCTTCGTACTTGAACACAATGAGTGATTTAAATTGTCTTCCTTATATTGTAGGGTTTATCGTTTTAGGATTTTTTGTAACATGAATTCTGTTCATTTTTTTTTTGTAAAAATATAAAAATAAAAGAAGCTGTTGTTGTATTGTTGGTATATTACATTAGGCATCAAGTCAATTTCATCTGAATGTATTATAGAAAGCAAAGATAATGGAATTGAAGTGTCTCTTGACTGTCAACATAGATTCAAGTATCCTTGAATTTGTTTATTTCTTTCTTTGGCTTAGGTCACACCCTTACTTTCTTTAAATCTTTTGTTCTTTGAACAAGACTTATGTTGCCTGAAGAATCAATTGGATATACATGATGGTTTAATGATGAATTGATTGGAGCTACCTAAATGAATAAAGATTTTGGGAGTGTTTTAGTTAAATCTTCTGCTTTTTGTTGCAGGTGTTTTGTCTCTTGAAGAGATTGATGAATCGGAGTATGGATTGGAGCTTCCTAAAATAATTCAAAAAGGAGGGAAGAAACAGAAGAAACAAACGAAACGGGAACGAGAAGAAAGTGATGGTGATGAAGCTACGGGTGAGGAGGATACAGATGGTGAGACTGTAAAGGAGGTTAAAAAGGGGAAGAAGAAAAAGAAGAAGGCAAAGAAAGCTAAGAAGCCCAAGGAATCTGTGGACAATGAAGAAAAACCAGTTAGTGGTAAGTAGCAATTTAGTGTCCAATTGTTAATTTAGCAGTACGGGGGTTTTTGATTTTTTTTCCCAAAACAGTTGCGAATACCAATGAAAAAAGTGATGTTGAAGAAGATGAAGTTGATGACTCTGAATATCATGCATGGTATGAACTAAGGCTTCATCCATTGCTTATGAAATCAATATCCAGGCTCAAGTTTAAGGAACCAACACCTATACAGAAGGCTTGTATACCTGCTGCTGCTCATCAGGGAAAGGTTAGTAATTTGAGGAGATTGCTTCAATTATTGGTTTAAGACTTTCATTTTACCATTATAAGTGTTTCATTCATATCTTTTTATAGGATGTAGTTGGGGCTGCAGAGACAGGGTCTGGTAAAACACTAGCATTTGGGTTACCCATTTTACAGCGTCTCCTTGATGAAAGAGACAAATTTGAGAGGCAAGTTGAAGAAAGAGGACAAGCGGATGAAAAAATTGTTTCCAAAGGTTTTCTAAGAGCACTTATTATTACTCCTACTAGAGAGCTTGCACTTCAGGTACTTCTAATTTCATGTAGTATTGTTTCTTTGACTGGTGCTTTTTGAATCTAGATAATTTTTATTAATGCTTCCTATTTTTGTATATTTGTTTTCATCAATTAGGTCACTGATCATTTGAAGCAAGTGGCTGTAGGAACTGATGTTATGGTTGTCCCAATTGTTGGTGGAATGTCAACAGAAAAGCAAGAACGGCTTCTGAAAGGAAGACCTGAGATTATTGTTGGAACACCAGGGAGGCTATGGGAACTAATGTCAGGTGGAGAAATTCATCTTGTTGAGGTGAGTTGGAGACTTCTTACGTGTAAAGAATACCAATTAGAGCAACATAAGATTTAAAACGGGTTGATGGCTTATATTATAATTTTCTTTACCATTCTGGCAGTTACTTACGCTTGCCCATAATATTGATTTATTGATGAATGTTGCAGTTACATTCATTGTCATTCTTTGTGCTGGATGAGGCTGACCGGATGATAAATGATGGTCATTTTGAAGAGTTGCAGTCAATTATTGACATGCTTCCAATGGTTAGGGAAGGACATGCAGAGGATAGTGAAAACTGTGTGACAGCTTCAGGCTTTCAAAGGAAGAAAAGGCAGACTTTAGTGTTTTCTGCTACCATTGCCTTATCTTCTGATTTTAGGAAAAAGCTTAAACGTGGATCCATGAAAACAAAACAAGATGGTGAATTAAATTCTATTGAAGCACTTTCTGAACGAGCAGGAATGCGATTTAATGCTGCTATTATTGACCTGACAAATGCGTCAATTATGGCAAACAATCTTGAGGAGTCATTCATCGAGTATGTACTTTGCTTTCCATTATATTTTTTGGGCATGAAATAACATATCTCAGAATGATATTTCTGGTCATTATCATGACGTGATTCTTGCTTTATATGGACTTATTACTTCCATCTTTTTCACTTTTATCTTACCAAAAAAGAAGAAAGCCATAAACTCGAATATTTGCAGGTGCAAGGAAGAAGATAAAGATGCCTATTTATATTATATTTTGTCTGTTCATGGGCAAGGACGAACTATCGTATTTTGCACATCGATTGCGGCCCTTCGTCATCTTGCTTCACTTATGAAGATTCTTAATGTCAATGTTTGGACCCTTCATGCACAGATGCAACAGCGTGCTCGGCTAAAGGTTTAATAATTCCTGTATTAGAAGTTTTCACTATATAACAAAATAATGTCATATTGTCATCTTCTTTTCTTCTATTTCATAATTTCATTCTAGATGCAATCTTTGCTTAAACTGCAGGCTATAGATCGCTTTCGTGGAAATGATCATGGAATACTTGTTGCTACAGATGTTGCAGCTAGGGGTCTTGATATTCCTGGTGTTAGGACTGTTGTCCATTACCAACTTCCTCATTCTGCAGAAGTAAGTTGATTTATTAGTTTATCATTATTTAACTGTTATCGTTGGCGTTTTGCATATGCTGAGTAACTTTAACTGTCAGGTTTATGTTCATAGAAGTGGGAGAACTGCTAGAGCTTCTGCTGATGGCTGCAGCATTGCTCTGATCTCTCCAAAGGAAGCATCTAAATTTGCTTCACTGTGTAGATCATTTTCAAAGGTTGGTGATTGGATTATAAATGTTATTAAGAAATGGAGTTTTCGGCTCATTTTTCTATAAATGGGCGACTTGCATTTTATTTCTAGCATATTTCTATGCATATTTTTGTTAAAAAATTGTATTTTTATGGAAACAACACTAGTTTTTTATAAATATAAAAATTTTTGTTAAAAAATTGTATTTTTATGGAAACAACACTAGTTTTTTATAAATATAAAAATAAGTGTTTTGGGTCAACCCAACTCGCACCAAAATGTACCAGTTTTGACCCGAAGCCTTTGCACTGATGTTTGTGATTCATCTCTGTTTTGAAACCAGGAAAGTTTTAAGCAGTTTCCCATAGAAGCTTCATACATGCCTGAGGTTTTAAAGAGGCTATCTCTTGCAAGGCAAATAGACAGGGTATTGAGAAAGGAATCACAGGTAAATTTGTGTGTATTTGTTTGAAGTTGTTATTACACATTTAGCTCCATTTCACAATCCTAGTACGTGCCTTATTTTTTGACGGATTCTGCTTATGCTTATGGTGATCAACATGTTTATTAAATGAGAAACTCTGTAGCTATGTTGCTTTTCTTCTACGCCACTTGTATTATTCTTCTTGGATGACTTGCACCCCATTCAACCTGTTCCATTTGTAACTCATTTTTTGTCTGACTTGTTTATGGTAACAAAATCCAAATTGACCCATTTGTGAAGTAAATGGATCAAAATCCCATCTCAAGTAAATGTCACTTGCTAAATCAGTTTGATGTCTTTATAACCTATTTTTAAAACTTAGATGTTTAGTACATTTTGTTCAGCTTTTTATAGCTAGTTTAAATTCTCATTCTTACTGTGGTGCCTCATAAATATCTTGTAGGACAAGGCACAAAAAAGCTGGTTTCAACGAAATGCTGAATCAATAGAACTGATAGTAGATGAAAATGACAGTGAGGATGAAAGAGCGAACAACATCAGGAAAAAGAAAGCAAGTTCTGCCCAAATTAAAAAGCTACAACAGGTGTTCCCTTACAGTCAAATCTTGTTCTCATTAATGTATTAAACAAAAAATGTATTGTTGATTGCTGATTTTGGCTATTCTTTTGTCCGGTCAAACTGCAGGAACTCAATTCATTGCTTTCTCGTCCATTGCAACCTAAAACATTCTCCGGTCGATATTTGGCAGGGGTATATTGAAACAAGCTTTGCCGTTGACCGTTGTTTATCTTGAAGAATATATAATCAAACCCCCATAAAACACTAAGCTTTGTATGACATCCTAACATCTGATTTTTTTCTGTTGCAGGCTGGTATTTCACCCCTTCTTCAGCAGCAATTTGAAGAATTAGCAAGACAGAAATTGGCGAACTCTGGGCACCCAGGAGATAACAACAAGAAGAAAATGGTGGTTATCGGTCAGGATTGCGTTGAACCACTCCAAGCACTCAGGAATAGCGGTCAGGAGGTAATGTCGTCAAATCAACACCCTTTTCTTTTTCAACTTTAAATATGCATAGTGTGAAGGTATTTAGATATAATGTATTTATATGCAAAAACCATGTCACATCTTGATGACTTCATTTTGCATTTTCAGGTTTCCATGGACACTAAAGGTGCTGCGGAAAAGCGAAGAAACTTAGAAAACCTAAGAAGAAAAAGGAAAGAAGATAAAAAACGTATATTTCTTCCTCGGAAAATATATTTTATTTTTCAAATTATAATCTTGCTTTTATGTTAACAATACTGCATTTCGCCCCTCAGGGTTGCATGATCAAAAGAGAAAGGAAAGAAAAAAGTTAAGAGCAGGAGGCTATTAATACGAAGCCGATCCACAACCAAGTTTTCATACTTTAAGAGGTCAGATTTTCTCTCTAATACATTAGGGTTGATGCATCGATTTTCCAGCATAAGAATTGTAATGAACACAAACTATTCCTTCCAATACCAAATGACAATGAAATCAATTTTGAACCTTGTTATCTACTTTATTCAGAGCATAGAACTGAATGTCATCAATATACTTTTGTACTAATATATATAATTTTATAAGTTATAACAGTTTAGTCCATGAACCTAAAAATGAGAAAACCGATCAGCAACCTCAAAAGTAACGGTGTCTCGCTTCTTTTCACTCTTGTGCTCATTGTACCCTTGGATTGCTCTAGGTTTCCATCTTTATTAGATCTTGTTTGTCTTCCATCCAGTTCTTCCCATCCACCAAAACTCGAAGACGAACCGCTGGTTTTGTTATCACTTGGCCAATCTCCAGCAACCCATGTTTGGTACCCTGCTGCCCCCTTTCTTTCTCTTTCTACATTTTCTTCTTGTTTGTTGTCTATATCCGCATAACTGGCACCATGTGGTGGTGGTCGTGGCGGCGGTGGTGGTTGTTTTCTCTTACTCCTGCCTTGGCGCCTTGTTTTAGTTTTTGGTCTTCCTCCATACAGTTTGAAATAACAAAGAGAGTGCGGATTGGCCGATGGGAATAGCTAATGCCATCAGAAATGTTTGTGGTCCTGATGTGAGTAGAAAGGATGAGATTATTGCAGAGGAAGCATCCATCCAAATGATCTGAATACCTGCACTGGTTACACATGACATGCATCAACTCAATCTCACTTTGCAATTTTCATCACATCTCAAATGCGCAAGAAGCAGGTCAAAGTCTGACTTTTTACAGCATTCATATGACTATCCAGATCCAAAGCTGACATGGAGTATACAATTTCTGCACTTTCATTTTGCATCATCTCATCAAATATGCAAGAAGCAGATCAATTTTGACTTGTTTGAGGTCAATAATATGAGTATCCAGATTCAAAATTCACATGGATGGTATTACTTGTGCATGTTTAATTTAATAAAAATAAAAAATACCTTAAAAATCCACACACCATCAATGAAGTTGTCAAGAATGTGGAGCTACTGATTCGAATCATCATCATCATCTTCTGGTTGAAAATCGTCATTGGAGTCGAAGTCAAAGTTCCTTGTGCGGAAGGTTTCCGAATTGGAGTCCCAGCGGCGGTTATTGGCGTACAACCGGAGAGGAAGAATAGGCATGGAGAAAGAGGTGGTCGGAGAGACCATCGGCCATAGTTGCCGACGGTGAGTCACTCGCCAGCAAAGCCGGTGGCGGATGTACGCGTGTGAAGAAGACCATACGATTACAACGACGATGGGGCGGTGGTGGATGGAGCTTCAGTACATTTAAAACTAGGGCTAGCAATTGCCGACCTGTTTATAACATGATTAAACTTGTTTAATAAAAAAAATATTTTTAATTTTTTTACATTTTTAAAAATAATTAAAATCAAGAGGTTAGATTTCATTATTTCACATTAATGGTTTATAAAACATATAAAAAAATTATAGACATAATATATAGGTAGTTAAACAAGTCTTTTGTATGTTTGATACGTGAACTACGCATGTTATCTTTAACTTGTTAAACACGATAAGATATGTTTTGTCATCCCTATTTAAAACATTATCCATAGACAAATTTCCACTCGGGATTTTTGATAAAACAAGAGCGTTGCTGTTTTCTTTTGTCTTTGGTTGAAAAAGGAGGAGAAACTTTCTTTTGTCCATTCAAAATATAGAAAAGAAGAAACTTATTATAACAATCAACACTTGATTAAAATATCTAATTATTATCTATATATTTATTAAGAATATAATTTTACAACTACCAAGTTACTTTTAGAGTAAATCTCGGTTTTGGTCCCTGCGTTTTGCAAATTGACTCTACTTGAGTACCAACGTTTATTTTGTCTCCATTTGAGTACCAAATTTTAAAAAAGTTGTCTGTTTGAGTACCAAATTTTAAAAAAGTTGTCTGTTTCAGTCCTTTTGACTAACAGTGTTAACATTTTCTGTTAAATTTTTTTAAAAAAGACCAAAATACCCCTAAGGCCTATAAATATATCACCGTCTCCACACACACCACATACCACCACCGCCACCACACACCACCGCCACCACACACCACCGCCACCACACACCACCGCCACCACACACCACATACCATTCATCTTTC
>BJCO01003546.1:0-11862 GCA_018326465.1 Flaveria floridana
TGCCGGAGAATCAGTCTCTGAATAAGAAGGCTAGGGGTATGCTAAGAGGCATTATCTACACGACTATGTGAGCTATTTGGATCGAGCGTAACAATCGCATTTTTAGTAGCAAGCAACGGAAGCCGATTGAGATTGTAGAGAATATAAAACACACGACTTTCCTTTGGGTTCGTAATAGGTCTAGATGGAAAGACGTTGAATGGTCTAGTTGGTATTTGTATCCTATGGATTGATTTGTATTTTTGGGAGGCTCGTTGGTCCTTGATTTGAGGGCTCATCGAGCTTTTGGTTAATGAAGTTTTCTTTTCAAAAAAAAACTATTTGGCAATTGTAATTATAGTAACGTATTCCATCTTAACGGCAAATTTCTTATACTTCTTGTAGGACTTACATGTAAGAACTTCAAACTTAGATGTTTTAAATAGCTTTGTTTTTATCACTGGGCTATCAATCCTAGTGGTACTCACACATAAATCTAATTTTCTTGTAATCTACACCATATAAAATTACGACAATATGTTATAACAGAGAATTGAACACTCGACATAAAAAAGAACCACCAATTTAACTACAGTATGCCAAGTGTGTGAGAGGACGAGAAAGATGTTCTAAACGTTCCCCTATCTGACAATAAAATACATTCATACGTTTAGCATAGGTGGATGGGTTAGCCATCTCATTATTACGATTATGGTTGATCTAGGCCGTCCATATTTAGATACCATCACTGACTCTCGATAAGGTCATGTTCTATGTAAAGTAAAGTATAATTAAGTTTTCTTTTTTCTTTTTCATCAAATGATCGTAAAATATTGGTTTTTCCTACTATTGGGATATAATGACTCCGTGTAGTCTACTTCATCATTCATCACTTTCAATGAACCTTCGCAATGGTCATCATAGGAGACGCTATAAAAGTGCAACCACATTTCTTAATTATCGCGGAAAGTTTATATACATACAAAACTGTCTTCGTGGTAAGGTAAAAAGAATAGATTTGAGGGTCTAACTTTCACTAATGACATGCTTAGTATTTATAATTTTAATTTTGGATTTGCTTTTATTATCTAATTCTAATATTCTTTATCGTTAATGGAAAAACATCTTTATTTTGCATGTGAGGTATTTTTAACATTCTTTTCACTTTACAAAGTTTCTTGGTGGCTCAAAGGTGGTCAGCATGTTGTCGTAAAAATGACAGTGGAAGAAGAAAATAGGGTTATAGGAGGGTTTATTTTTATTATTTGAGTAAATTACCAAAATAAATTCTTATTCATGTTCAAATATATCTTACTACCGGATTTTCCTTTAAATGTACATAGCGACATACCATGACTAGCTCTCACGTGGGTCGCCTCTTTCATCCAACTTATTCACATGGTCTATATTAAGTATCATTAGATTTTTCTTTTTTATTTTTATATACTAGAATCATGAATAATTGTTTTTCTTTCCTACTATTGGAAAATAATAAAATGCGTGTGGACTACTTCATTTGTCATCACTCTTTCATGAACCTTCGCATAGTTATTCATATGAAACCTAAAAAAAGTTATTCATATGAGACGCTATAAACGTGCAACCCTGTTTTCCTAAATATATAGCATGTAAGTTTATTTATAAAGTTATATATCAAAACATACGTGGAATATAAAAATAAAGATTTAGGTATCTAGCTTTCAAAAGTGGCTTGCTTGGTATTTATAGTTTCAGTTTTGGTTTACTAGCTCGAAGACATGTCACATATGTTTATTGGAAGTTCATTACTCGAATCTAATTTGGAAATATCAAAATTCAAACACATTAAAATTGAAACTTAATTTTGGCGTTTTCAAACCAGGTTAGCATTCTAATAAATTATGGATTCCTTTTATGCTTGAATTCAGATTATGTAAATTGTAAGTGTGATTATTATAAGTTTAGAGTAACAAGTGTGTGTTTGTCTGTCAATCAAAAATAAGCCTAAACACATCCTTTGTGTTCGACAAGTATTAAGACTCTCGTTGCGGGTAACTTAAAACGGTGAAATAAACTAAAAACAAAATGTTACCGCTAACCCGCATCTTAAAAGTAAAAAAAAAACAAAAGCATGTATACATTCAAACATTCAAAACTGTATATTAGAAAAAAAAATTGTCATAAATATGTGGTAATGACGAGGTCGTGACTAAAAAATTAAAAAACGTACAAAGTTGTATCTTATATGATGCATGCAAGAACGGTTAAGGGTGCTCAATACAAATAGTCTCACAATGAGGAGAGTGTTAGAACACTTAACAGATTAAATAGGAAACCGAGTTTACATAGAAGATGCTAAGAACATAAGTAAGTAATGAGACAGAACAAAAGAACAATGAACAAGATAAGTGTGGTTTTCAAGAATGCTGTGTATTGCTCTCAAGTTCTATTACAAGTGTTACAAAACATGAGATAAAATACAAGAACCTGAGGTACTTTATACTACATCCTATAGCCAGCTATACTTTGAAAGCCAGCTGGAAACACTAATCTAGACAACAAGATCAATGTATAGTCAAAAGACAGATTGTCTTTTGACTTGTAACTATTACATGCTATAGCTCACATCCTAATATATTATAAAACGGATAAAAGGTACAAAGTATAAAGTTATTGACTCTAAATCTTACTCTACAATTGCAAATGCATGGACCTTTTCACCAACTTATACAAGTTGGTGAGTCTTTAGAGTTGCAGCGGAAAGTGGGTTAGCTTTAGCAAAAGTTGATCAGAGAAAGCATGTCTTCTCTGTACTCGAAAGAAATTAGTCTTCACTTCATTGGCTTCGGAAGACTTTGTCTTTGAAGCTTCGGAAGACTTCATCTTTGGCTTTAGAAGATTTGGTGTTTGGTTGCGGAAGATTTTATACTTAGAATATTTTTTATGAAGGGTGTAAAACATCTGAACTAACTTCTACCTTGTACATCAATGCATGCATGCTGAAAGCTCTTTGGTTGATTTGGTTGTATTAGCTTTTCTAATATAACCTTACAAACTCCCCCTAGACTGATGATACTAAAATAGAGAAAGTTATTCAGATATTGACAGTCCTTATTAGGATCAAGACCATTCCTTTTTTTATCAATTGGTCAGGATCCTTAGACTCTTATAATACCTTCTCATGTTATAGAGATCATGCTAAGGTAGATCAAGCATGTCTTGCCAGAAATAGACATCTTGACATCCTTGATCTCTGATGACATACCACCTATCTATATTACAGTAAAAGTCCAGGATAGAATAGGTCTTCTAGCTGCAAGAGGTTGTGCTTGTGTTGGAGTTGGTTGAGCAGCCTATTTTTGCACTCTCTCATGACGCGTGACTCATCCTGAGGTATGGAGGTGGATGCCTTTGACTTCTTCTTCTTCTTCTTTGAAACACTTTTCATAGCCATCCTTTTCCTCATCTTTGAAGTCTTTAACTGAGAAGACTGGTATTCGATACTAGGTTATTCTGTTGTGCCTTTATTAGTTGGATCCTCTTCCCTCACAGGTTCAGAAGGAGAGGGAGCAGGACCCTACTGTGGATTAGAAGATGAAGTTGGTTGAGATGCAACTCTAGGTCCAAGTTGTGTTTTTCTCAGTGGGTTCAACCTTCACCTCAACTTCAGGAAGAGCTTGACTTGGTGGAGAATGCAACTCAACAAGCTCTCCTATTTTAATCAATATTTAAAAAAAACAGACTGTACAATGAACCGGACGCCTTACAAGTCCGCTGGTCGGACCGGTTCAATCGGTCGGACCGTATATAAGAACCGGGTAAAATTATAATTATTTTTTATAAATATATGTAAAATTACCAAAAAATAAAAAGTTATATAAGAAA
Organism: Flaveria floridana; assembly: GCA_018326465.1. Classification (NCBI taxonomy): domain Eukaryota; kingdom Viridiplantae; phylum Streptophyta; class Magnoliopsida; order Asterales; family Asteraceae; genus Flaveria; species Flaveria floridana. The sequence goes on from BJCO01003546.1 coordinate 3,844, forward strand.
CCGGTTCAACTGGTCCGGTTCCCGGTCCGACCGCCGGTTCGACCAGTTCAACCGGTCTGACCACTAGTTCAACACTAAAATAGTTTTAAGCACCAAACCAAACCAATTTGGAGTCCGGTTCCTGGTCCAACCGGTCAGTCTGGTCTGGTTTTCAAAGCCTTGCTTTTAATATTTTGCTTGATCACTCTAATATGCTATCCATAGTGGATAAAACCATTGGACCAAGCCTCCTTCTGGAGAATCCATACAACTTTAAGAAGGTCATCATCCTCTGCCTATCAGCAGACTTCTGTTAGCTCTTTTGGATGATGGCTCTTGAATCTTTCTCTTAGCAGCCTTTTGTTCTTTGATAAGTTGTTGCTCCAGCTGCTTAAGATACTCGAATTCAATATACTCAAGGGAAGAAGTATAGATGCCTGATAGAGGCCTATGGAACTTAGGTAATTTTTCATATTTTGTCTATCAATTTCCTTGTCTACCGGAGGTTGTTTAGTTGCCACAACCTCTGTCTCAGGCTTTCTTGAACTGTGGAGAGGGTAGAAGTATGTTTATAAAGCCTTTTCTTCCTTCTTTCTTCTATAATCTTAAGGAGCAGCTCTACATCCACTACCTCCTTCCTCTCCTTTAACATCTCTATGTCTAGTAGTTCATTAAGTTTCTCTTAGGGAAGAGAGATGAGTTCATCCACATTATAGTTCCTGGTCCCCAAGTAGTTTACTCTGGCTACCATCAACTCATCACCTTGAGTGTTTGGCCTAGGGGCAACCCTGATAGCAGCTTCCATAAAGCCTGGGGACCCACTAGAACACTCTTCCCTTAGCTTCTCTTCCTCTCTCTCTCTCTCTCCTCCTCCTCAACCTCCTCAGGAGTCATTTTCCTTTTCCTTTTGTCACTCACAGGCCTTGGTGACTTAGGGTGGAGAGAGGTTTGGCTTCATTGCTTGATTCAACAGTCAAGCTCTGCCCAGAGGGAGGCTATGAGACACCTTTATCAGCTGGTGCCTCACTAAAGGTAATGGGTGCTGAAGAGATTCCTATCTCAAGGTTTACAGGCTTAACTACTGGGCCTTCAGTCAGGGCTTCCCCTTCAAAGCTAATCTTAGGGTCCTCCTCAACATCCAGTTGATAAATAGTCTTACCTGCTAGCGTCTGTCTATATAGTCTGGATCTCAGCTTGAACTCTTCTAGTACCCTTTCTTGAATCCTATCTGCTAACCTTCCAGCTTGTCTGTTTTGACTTGGGTTGGTAAGTGGAATGTCAATCAAATAGGTGCTCTCATAGAATCTCAGGTCAAAGAAGTTGAAAATTTCCTATTGCCCCTGAGATCTAGAAATTTCTTGAATCCTATGGAACATTCTATGCAAGTTTGTCACTTGAAATTCCAAGTGACTAACCTTGGAGACTAAATAGGTGCATGTTTTGGTTAGTTTGTGCACCTTTAGTCTCATGTTCCCCTTATCATTATTTGAAGGATCACTGGGAGATGAGAGAGTAGGACCTAAGTCTTCTTGCTCATCACCAACACTTTGTTTTTGGCTGCTGGATTTCCCCTGCCCCATGACAACTTCAGTTGAAGTGTCAATTGGCTAAGTTGCCATGGTAGAAGTCAAAATAATGTAATCACTTGCTGAAGTGAGACCCTCTTCCATATGGACCTCCTAAACAGGTTCAAGGAGATCCACCTCAGTAGTGGGTGGATAATATGGGCTAGACATAGGAGAGACAGGAGTAGTCATCTCTCCTTGAGCACGAGTGGAGGAGAGACTCATGATACTCATTGAATCCTATGTCTTCATCATTATAGAATTCTAGGTTAGGAATTGGTTGGTTTAGATCAAGAGGCTGGGGATGGTAACTGTCTCCTGAAGGTTGTTAACTAGAGTTTTGAGACTACGAGTAAAGCCTTAAGGATGTGGGGATTATGAGCTCATCAAGCTGAGCATGAGGAACCCTAACACTGATCATTGGTGAAATGGTAGTGGTTTGCTCCTCTGGGGAAGTAGGAGCTCTTGTGTCCACTTCCTTCTGCATGGGTGGTGATATAAGTGCCTGCACAAGGTGAGTAGCTTGTACAGGGGTTCGTTTGGATCTTCTTTGGTAGGTGATGGTTATTTGGGGTTGTGCGGGTTGTTGTGAAGTAGAGCGTGTTGGTTCAACACTAGCTGGTGCTGCTAGGTTATCACCCTGAGCAAGAACTCTAATATTTTTAGGACAAGGGCTGTTTCTACCCTCGAGAAGCCCACAGTAGGCTTTCTTATAGTTTTAAAGATACCGGCTTCATCTGTCCCAATTTTAGAACATTACCTGTTGTCATCAACTGTGAGCTCAGTTCACAGTTGAGAATGTGCTGGACATATCTACGGAGCATCTAATATTCTAAGGAGTCCAAGTTTCCAAGCAAACTAGTATATACAAATTATTAATACCTAAATTTGACCCCCTGAAGCATCCTATGGACTATAAAGGAAAGGTCTTTAGGAATCTAGTCCCATCCTCCATGCTTGTTGGATAGGCTTTGAATGATTACATGGAGGTGGTACTTCCATTGAGAGGAGATCTTTCCTTTCCTAAATGTTTTGATTGAGAAGTTACCCTCATAGCCTATCTGTCCAAAGGACTGGTTGACAACATATTTAGGAAAAGAATCCTGTTGCATCATCTAAGAAGATGAAGATGGAAGTGGAAAGTGATCAAGCTCAACTTTCTACTCAAAAGAAAACTCTTAGAAGGAAGCCAATTGATTGCATCATGTGTGGTAGTACTTCTCATCTTGCCAAGGATTGCATCTGTAATCCCAAAAGTAATATCCACATGACCAAGAAGAAAACTGCTTAGAAGAAGGAGAACAATATAACTTCAGAAGGAAAGTATTTTTCTTTTGGAAGCTCTAAAGTAAAGAAGCAAACAAGTGAAAATTTGCCTTCGGAAGAAAATTGGGTCTCGGAAGAAAGGAATGCTTCCAAAGTACTAAAGTCTGTTATAGTGGATGCAAACTCTTCTAAAGGTCTAGTCTCCAAAAGTTCTGAAGTCATCAAAACTTCTAAAGTGTTGAAGGTCAAGTCTAATCTTCCAAAGATGGTGTGGAAGATAAAGGAAGACCATGTGACTGAAAGTTTTTCATCAACGACAGCCAATGATCCTTAAAGCCTGAATATAGAATCAATCAGTGTTGCATTGTCTTTAGTTCACTTTGATAAGCCCAAGACCAATAAGGCTTGGGTTTCCAAATGTAACTAACCATCTCTTTTTGTGTAGGAATATCTAAAGACCAAGAGAAATGTATGGATCATTAATAGTGACTGTTTTAGGCACATGACTGGTAATGACTCTTCATTTCAAAACTTTATGAAAATTAATGGAGAGTCAGTTGCTTTTGGAGGAGATTAACGTGGTTATATTATTGGAAGGGGCAGGATCACAAATAGTAAGCTCAACATTTATAAGGTAAACTTTGTTAAAGATATTAGGTACAATTTACTGAGTGTATCCCAATTTTATGATCAGAGACACAACATGCTCTTCACTGAGCATGAGTGCATTGTTCTCAACCTCAGGGTGGTCATTCCTCAAGAGTATATCCTGCTCAGGGCCCCCAAGTAAGGGAAACATGCCTTTTAGGAAAAGTTTCTTGCTTTCTATGTAAAGTAAATAATGATGAATCTTTCCTCTAGCATAAAAGAATATGCCATGCAAACTTTAAAAACATGAACAAATTAATTAAGAATGATTTGGTAACTGGAATGTTAAACTACCAATCACCTTCTGGACAGAGGTAGTTAATACTGCCTGCTATGTGTATAATAGAGAGTTTTAGTAGTTAAGACTCATATTATGACTCCTTATGAGCTATGGCACAAAAGGACACCTTTCATTGTTTTCCTCAGATCATTTGGATATCCTTGAATCATCTTGAATACCAAAGATCAAGTAGCCAAATTTGCTTAGAAATATGATGATGGACACTTTGTTGGATACTCTTCCTAAGCTAAGGCTTATAGAATATACAATATCAGAACTAGAGTAGTTGAGGAGTCAGCCAATATGACCTTCAATGAGCACACTCCCGGTGTGAAAGGCTCTAGTCCTGATTGTCTGTTTGATCTTGATTTAGTTACCAACTATTTTAACAAGTCTTGTGAGAATGTTTCAGGATCTACATGTAACTTATTAACTGAAGATCCTGACCTAATATTTGAGCTAAGAAGATCAAACAAGAAAACTACTTTAGCTCCAGTGGTAACTAACTCTATAAATGGAGTTCCTATTAGCATAACCATGATAAATTCAACTGATACATCTGAGGTGCCAACAAATTCTAGCTCAGAGGCACAAAACTCAAATGAAGGAACTTCTAATGTAGGTGGAACTGGAGGTGGTGATAGTGATCAAGAATTTCTTGATGCTAATAACTACTCCATGGAAGACAAAATCAATGATGTCACATACTCATTAGATCAAGCTTCTCTTGATGTGGTGGGTGACACTCCGTTTCCATATCTAAATTTCACAAATTTGGACTTGTCTAATCAACTTGCTATAATTCCTCAACTTAGAATGCACAAGTCACATGCCACCATAAGCATCATTGGATATGTTGACGGGGTGAGAACAAGACGACAAACCCGTGACAAAACTACTTGTCTATACTTTTGTTTCTTGTTCCAGTTAGAGCCCAAGAAAGTTAATAAAGCTTTGAAGGATAGTAGTTTGGTTAAAGCAATGTAGGACGAGTTGCTTCAATTCAAAAGGAAAAAGGTATGGTACTTATGTCCTCTTCCTTAAGGGAAGACCACCATAGGTACCAAATGGGTTTTTAGGAACAAGAAGGATGATAGAGGACTTGTCATCAAGAATAAGGCCAGACTAGTTATTCAAGGATACACACAAAAAGAAGGGATTAACTACACTTATGTTTTTTCTCCAGTGGCAAGACTTGAAGCTGTTAGGATATTCCTTGCTTTTGCTACATCCAAGGATTTCAAGGTCTACTAACTTGATGTCAAGTGTGCTTTTTTATATGGGATGACTGATGAGGAGGTGTATGTTAAACAACCACCTGGCTTTACAGATCAAGATCATCCTAATTATGTCTGCAAGCTTGATAAGGCTCTTTATAAGATGTAATGTTTGAGACACTATCTCAATATATCCTTGTCTACCTTAGGTTGTTTAGTTGCCACAACCTCTGTCTCAGACTTTCTTGAACTGGGGAGAGGGTAGGAGCATGTTTATAAAGCCTTTTCTGCTTTCGTTCTTCTATAATCTTAAAGAGCATCTCTACATCCACTGCCTCCTTCCTCCTTTAACACCTCTATATCTGCTAGTTCATTAAGTTCCTCTAAGGGAAGAGATATGAGTTCATCCACATTGTAGTTCCTAGGCCCCAAGTAGTTTACTCTGGTTGTCGTCACATCATCATCTTGAGTGTTTGGCCTGGGGGCAACCCTGATAGCAGCTTCCATAAAGCCTAGGGACCCCTTAGAACACTCTCCCTTAGCTTCTCTTCCTCTCTCTCTCCTCCTCCTTAACCTCCTCAGGAATCATTTTCCTTTTCCTTTTGTCACTCACAGACCTTGGTAACTTAGGGTGGAGAGAGCTTTGGCTTCATTGATTGATTCAACAGTCAAGCTCTGGCCATAGAGAGGTTGTAAGACACCTTTATCAGGTGGTGCCTCACTAAGGGTAATGGGTGCTGAAGAGATTCCTGTCTCAAGGTTCACAGGCTCAACTACTAGGCCTTTAGTCAAGGCTTCCACTTCAAAGATAATCTTAGGGTCCTCTTTAACATCCAGTTGATAAATAGTCTTATATTCTAGCCTCTATCTATATAGGATGGATCTTAGCTCGAACTCTTCTAGCACCCTTTCTTGGGTCCTATCTGCTAACCTTGCATCTTGTTTGTTTTGACTTGGGTTGGTAAGTGGAATGTCAATCAGATAGGTGATCTCATAGAATCTCAGGTCAAATAAGTTGGAAATTTCCTGTTGCCCCTAAGATCTAGAAGTTTCTTGAATCCTATGGACCCTTCTTTGTAAGGTAATCACTTGAAATTTCAAGTGACTAATCTTGGAGACTAAATAGTTGGATGTTTTGGTTAGTTTGTGCACCTTTAGTCTCATGTTCCCCTCATCATTATTTGAAGGATCACTGGGGGATGAGAGAATAGGACCTAAGTCTTCATACTCATCACCAACACTTTGTTCTTGGCTGCTGGATTTCCCCTGCACCATGACAGCTTTAGTTGAAGTGTCAATTGGCTAAGTTACCATGGTTGAGGTCATAATAATGTAATCACTTGTTGAAGTGAGACCCTCTTCCATATGGACCTCCTAAACAGGTTCAAGGAGATGCACCTCAGTAGTGGGTGGGTAATGTGGGCTAGACATATGAGAGACATGAGTAGTCATCTCTCCTTGAGCATGGGTGGAGAGGAGAGACTCATGGTACTCACTGAATCCTATGTCTTCATTATTATAGAATTCTAGGTTGGGAATTGGTTGGTTTAGATCAAGAGGCTGGGGATGGGAACTGTCCTTTGAAGGTTGTTCACTAGAGTTTTGAGACTCCGAGTGAAGCCTTAAGGTTGTGGGGATTGTGAGCTCATCAAGCTAAGCATGAGGAACCCCAACACTGATCATTGGTGAAATAGTAGTGGTTTGCCTTTTAAGGGAAGTAGGAGCTCTTGTGTCTACTTACTTCTGCATGGGTGGTGATATAGATGCCTGCACAAGCTGAGTAGCTTATACAGGGGTTTGTTTGGATCTTCTTTGGTAGGTGATGGTTATTTGGGGTTGTGTGGGTTGTTGTGTGTAACACCCGGAATTTTTGACAAAATAAAAGAAAGAAAAATAATAAGAAAAGAAAAAAGGGAAAGTATCTTGAAAGAAAGAGAAAGAGGCCAAAGTGGGTGGGCTAAAGAGTAAAACTGACAAAACTCGATTATTATATTATTATTTTAAGTATGGCCGCCTATAACAACCTCCATATTCTGTTGTTTTGTCGACCAAAAGAGAAGAAGAAGAAGAACTGATTTCTTTAGTTTTTAGAGAGAGAAAACAACTGTTTTGGCCTAAGACAAGTGTCTTATGAGTTTTTGGTTTGGTTTTATGGATTTTGACCATGAAACCGAGTTCTAAATGTTCTTATGTGTGTATATGTGCTCAGTTATGTGTTTTTGACATGTCTAGGTGTTAGAAATCTTTGAAAGTTCAAAGTTGAAGGAGTTGAGCTTGGAAGCAGTTTAGGTGAGTTTCTAGACCCCGGTTTTTAAATGTTTTTAAAAGTTTTTGGGGCTAAAAATGCATGTAAAACATTTTTATAAGTGTTATGTATGTAATCGTATGTATATGTGTATGTGTATGTGTCACACCCCGAAAATCGCAGCAGAAGATCGCGTGACGTGGTGGTACGGAAGTTGGAGATGGTCCAACTTTTATTATTCAAACGTTTTTGGAAACAAATGACAATTATGAAAAACGCATAATTAATGTCATAACAGTGACTGCATAAGTTTTTATTTCAGCCAACGTTTAAACAACTCGACTTGGATCCAAGTCATTGTTCTTATTTCATACAGGAAATGCTTTATTATATAAAGAAAACATTTGAACGTTTGACACTCCAAAGACATAGATCCGGTATTTCGTATAGAGCTCACCTATAATCCTGAAAAGCATGAAGGGTAATAAAGTCAACAAAAGTTGGTGAGCTTTCGGGGTTTTCAGTTTTATAAATATCCATTTTGAGATAATATGATGAAACAAGTCATAATATATCCCATATAGACTAGCTAGGTACTATGATGAATTCAGGTCATAAGTCCATAATCAAACCAAGAAACACGTCGTTGCCCCTCAACAGTCCAGACATATAAATTCCCTCGCTACAACCTGACCAGCGTGACTGGTCGCGAGAGCAGGCCATTCTAACCCGATAGATCTACCAATATTCTCTGTGGCCTCAACCCCTGAGGTTAATGATTATGGGGGGATTTAGGGCCCAATGGTATCTAACCGTACC
>BJCO01003547.1:0-12423 GCA_018326465.1 Flaveria floridana
CACCAGCACCAGAGTCAGCAGAGTTGACTACTAATAAGAAGTCAAGTCGACGTTCCTCTTTACGTGACCGCATTGTGGCAGAGGACGGTGCTGACATGGATGATCTTCTAAGCTCCCCCAAGACCAAGGAGATCATAACCGCCACAGAGAAGAAAGTGCCAATGCCTGTTGTTCGTGTCGGCAGCTGCAAGTCACGTGTTGGAACCGGGGCTTTGGCTATTGTACCTAGTAAGAAGCGGGGTAAAGGCGCCGAGCTGCTGAGGAAGCTCTTGTTTAGAAAGAAAAGAGGAAGCAGCAAGAAGGTGCTCACTATTGCTGCATAATAGATGTCATGGTTTTGTGAAATGGTGTTTGGTTGTTTGTTTAGTGAGCAAAATGACTTGGGTTTGTGAGCTTTGTTCTATTTAGTTTTCAATAAAGAAATTCATAAGTATAGGTTTTGAAGTCACTGAGGGTAGTGGTAACTAACAACCAGTTCCACAAAAGGCATTTGGTCTGGTTCAAGATGATGCTTGGTTCAAAGTTAAAACCCCAGGTGTGGGTTTTGACCGCATAAAACCCCAAGCCGAATGGACCGAAAACCGAACCAATGACCATCCCTAGCTATGGGCGTGGGTGTGGGTATGGTTGGAACAAAGCCCTGAACTTAAACGGTTATGACTTAGTTCGTGACGTCATAGTGATTTTTGGTTCAAACCATATATATTATGCACACCGGTACGCCTGAAGCTTGTTCTAGTTGGATCCGTGCTTGCTTATCGTCGGCTACCTCCTCTGTTCTTGTAAACGGGTCTTCAACCTTCAGTTGTCATCCAAAAATTATATGACACATGGTGTGCATTCTCGCATGTGTTGATGAGCGAAGCGACATGCAAAACTATTCATACAAACTTTCATTTGTTCAAAACTTGGGTTTGACCTCAACAAACAAGTCATTTTGTGTTGCTCATGGGTTTGTAAGCAAAGAATAGGACAACTTTGAATAGGTGCTAACAGACTAATAAATTTGTTGCACAAGTCTACGGAGCCACGAGTTATAATAACATATAGAGACCCAATGAACACGTAATAAAGTATTTTCGGATGCTTTTCAAGTATCCATGCATGTGAAAAATAGAAGAAAATATTACAAAACAGTACAATGCAAGCTTTACAAAGGAGACTAGGGAAAGTTTAAGTATATGTGGGCTTACTTGTTCGAGTGACCCACGCTAAAGATTAGTATAATTACAACCGACTTTATGAGCGACTAGTTGAAGGCAAACGAAAAAGTAAGTTTTCTTACATAGACACATTCATATATAACTGTTATATGTATATAAACATTTTAGTTATATTTTATGTTTAGACGTGATGGCCTATATATATAAAAATTGATTGGAAAACAATAAAAAAATATTTGTATTAGACTTGACTAAGATAAACCTCAACTTTGACCAACATACAACCAATAGAGTCGAGAACATATGAACCCAAAGAGATGTCTTAAATTAGCTAACAACTCGCTGGATAGACTTGTAAAGTTCGTAAATTAAACGGTAAATATATAAAAGATAAATTTAAAGAAAAGTTTTAAAACAAACAAGATTGAAACAACGAGTTATCACAGACTCTCATTGTTTGATACATACGAACTAAAGTTTCCCACTAAGCTTTTGATTTATTAGTAGCCGAGAACATCAAGTTACAAGTGATGTGGTCAGCAAATGCAACGTGTGGCTGCTAGCTTTTCACGAGTTGAGGCTTGCCATGTGCTTGTACGCTGGCAAAATATAAAGTTTATAGTAATAAATTCTTAACCTACTGCCTATGTATTTTACGAGTTATGGCTTGCAAATTGTTAACTTTTGGACCAAGCTTGATAAATTAAAACCATCGTTAGTGAATAAAGAAATTGATATTAAAGAATAAATTTATCAGATGAAACAAAAAATACCGACACAACCTGCTGCATCGAAATTTAGTTGGATGGAGAAGATTAAAGAAGTGGTGCATCCAAGCAAAACTCACAAAAAAGTATGTGTGGTTCAAACGGATATTTTTGGGCGTCCAACTTTAAAGGTGCAACAATAGAAATAGGATCCTAACTAAGTAGGTGGTGTATCCGGCAAAACTCACAAGAAAGAGCATTTGGTTTAAACAAATATACGTGGGCATCTAACTTTAAGGACTCCCAACAAAGTAAGTGTGACTCCAGAGAGATAGCTCGTTTATAGAGTCACATGTTTCTAGAAGACCAAGTTTAGTCGTGAAGACACCCAAAAAGCCCTCAATGCAAGAACAACTGCTAAAGTAAAAGGAACATATAATTTTACTGGGCTAACAAAATGTTTATGGGTTTTCATCAATCGTGCAAGATCAACACCTAAACAATATCAATAGACTAAAATATTGGATTTCATCTATGTTTCACTGGTATATCTCACATATACAAGATGTCAAACCCGATGGTAATTGTGGTTTTTGGTTTGTAGCTTTGGGTTTAAGGTTTCATGAAAAGTCATGAGTTTGTTCGGTAACAACTCTTATACGAAATGGACGAACACGAAGGAAATTACAAACAAGTTTTTGACAATATGGTTGACGTATAGTATGATGATCTATATCACACTATAAATTGGTTGGAAATAACATTTGATGCTAATTCCCTACTCTAGAATCGTAATTGCTCAAAGATTTAATGTTATGGTTCACCTTTTAAGCAATCGAGTCTATAAAAAAATTTCTCTTTTATGAGTTGGCATGAGAATTCTTACGCCCCATCATGTGGTGTCCTTTGCTCATGTTAATGGTAAGCGTTTCGTCCATCTTAAGTTAGTGATCGGGTGGTGAAATTTTAATATTTAAAGGCTTTATTTCTGTATTTTACATGCCAATTAATGAGAAATAGAGTTACTTTTAGGATATTCTTGAATTTGTAGGATAAACATGAAGAATACGAAGAAGCTGGAAGAAACGGGACGGAAGAAGAAATGTAAAATAGAAGTTGCAAGAAAATGGTAATTTAAAACGAGTTACGGGACCCATGATCTATTAATGAAAAGATCTCGAAAAGTTACAAGTGAAAATCAAGTTTGTGTAGGGGGGAGGCACCACTGACGCCATCCGGGCGCCACTGATGCCACCGGCGTCAATAAACCTGAAACTTGTTGACCGACGCCACCTCTGACACCTACCTTGACGCCAAACTGGAGCAACCGATGCCACTGTTTGCGCCACTAACGCCGAAAGCCGCGTTTTGGTGGATTTTAACCTAATTTGAGGGGTTTTAAAGGGGATTAAACCTACTATGAAAAAACCTCTTTACCCAACAATCAAGGACGAAAAAGCTTCTATCTTTCACCATTCCAAAGCTTTCCAACGTAAATTAATTCGGATTAACATGAACAATTACAATTGTGTTGAAGAATTGATGATGATGCAAGGCTAAATCAATTGTGATTCACCTCTTGGGTCTGGTTTGTGTAAGTTTTCATTTTTCTTAGTTTGTAACTTAGATTTGAGATTGGATCTTGAACCCTTTAAATTCTTTTGAATTCAATTCATGATTTGATTATCTAAATGATTTAATTATGTTTAAACCTAATTTTAGTTTTCTATAACTTTGGTTTCCTTTAATCAATGTGTGATTGATTATTAGAATATAGTTACATGATTCAAATTGGTGATTGTGTGAATAAAGTCCCTACGCTTTAATCCATAATTATCACTTAGATCTTATCATGTGTAAGTCAACATTAATGACTTCTCAATAGGTTTTACTATAGAACGTAAGTTTGCCAAACCTAAATTCTGAAGTGGATTGCTTTTTCCTAAGATTGTTAAAAACTAAACTTTTATTTTGTTAATTTGATTATTTCTCAATTCAATAAATCAAGCAATTTACTTTTCATTGTTTAGTATTCTTAGGTTAATCTACTAGCACTTTTCTATGATTCCATGCTGCTTCGACACGCTTCTTACCCTTTACTATTAAGGGTGATTAGTCACTCTTTAATTAATATTTTTGACCGACCACACGACATCGATCAAAATGGTCTCGTTTCCGGGAAATCATTGCGCTTAGTGTTAGTTACAGTTATTTGCTTTCATAAAAATCTATAAATAAAAAAATATTTTCTTTTCTTGTTTTTCATTTATTTATTTTTTTGTTGTTCGGAATTACGTTGGTATTTTCTTATTGTTTGTAGATAGTTTCTTTGAAGGCTTAGTAGATTCTCAATAATTTCATCATGGATTGGGACTAGGATAATGATCTATGTATCAGTTGTGGAAGCCTTTATCATTGGATTCAACAGTGTCCGATGTTCGAGAGCAAATATGGAAACGTAAAAAGAAAATGTTTTGAATACAGGCGGCGAATGGGATATGTGAGGACAAACTACGAATATGAATAAACCCACTAATATTATCCACACTATGAATCATCTCCACCATAAATTTATTAAGAATATTATCATGCAGACATTGAATACAAAAATGCCCAACAGTGGAATGTCAACCACTATGAATCCAAGATGCCACATTTATCAAGTTACCTGAGAGACGTATGATGACTACAATCGTGAATATCCTCAAGTGTCCTACGAGGAGCATCAATGTTTAATGAACTCTAACCCTGATGAAATCTTGAACATGTTGGTAGAAATAAAAAAAGAGAAAGAAAGAGATAAAACACTCAAGGTATTGGTTAAGCAAGTTGGCCAATAGTTGAGAATATGGCTCAACTAAGACAAGAGCAATTTGATTTAGATTGTGATATCATGATTGATGGTAATGTGTTTGAAGAGATTACGGGACTTCAAGAGCATGAAATTGTATGTTTAAAGTTGATAGAAGACATAACATCTTTAGAGGAGCCAAAATCCAAAATAATCCAACTTTATCCTGGTCCTTCCCCTGTACTTATTACTCCAACCAACAAAGTTCGAGGACTTTTGAGAACAAAGAAAAAGAAGGTGGCATTGCAAGGCATTGGAAAAATTATTATGAAATTGCTCCACAACAACTATTCATTAAACTTGCCATTCATTAGGAAGCAACAACGGATGTGGCATGTCAACTATCGAGCGTTCGTCGGGAATTCGATAGGCAAATGTTCACTTAAACCACCATAACAAATATCAGGTACGGTATGACTAAAGACCTAAAACTTACCGTTACTTGGGAGGCGACCCAAGCTATTTTTTTTCTATTCTTTTTTGTTTATTTATGATTTTATTTTATTTCATTTTAAAAACTTTATGAGTATGTACAATAGAAACCCTCACGAGACTACACTCGTCCACCTGGCTCTAACAGATAGTTAAAAAGGCTTGTCGTATATAGTAAAAGCAATCGTGATTCTTATGAAAGTGAGTTTAGGATTTTTATCATTAAAGTTATTCTTTTTAATTTTTATTTAAAAAGTTAATTATTTTTAATCAAATTTTCATTTAAAAGTTGCATTAAGAAAATGCAATGCTTTAAATATGGAGAATGGAATGCATTATTGATTTAAATGTGAGGTGTTAATCATGAAGAACTTGTATTGTTTGATGCATACCAAGACTATAAGCAAGATGTATGCACATAAATGATAGAGGCAATTTAGGAATCCCCCTTTACTTGTTATCTTATATGTATTGTTATCTATCCTAACCCTTAATAGCCATGTTGATCCCTAAATTGTTCTTTCGTTTAACCCAATGCATAAAGTCACAGTCTTGGATGATAACCGACCATGAAAACATTCAAAGTAAAGAAAGATCTGAAGTTGAGCTTAAAGAAAAAAATAAAATAAAATAATAATAATAAAAAGAAGGAAGAAAAATGGAAATGAAAAAATAAAAAGAAAGATAAGTTGTTTAGAATGGATTAAAGTTATCCAATTTTATTGGTCAAGTTAATAAGGATGGTTTAACAGTTCGGTTTTAATTTCTTTTTGTGTTAACCACTCTTAAAAGCCAAAATTTCCTATTTGGCACCTAAGCCCAAAAACCCGTTAGTACGTTAGATGTGTGCAAAGTCTATGTAAGTGGTGGAGGTGTGATTGCTATACAAGTTTATATGAATAAGATGTTATATTGGGTTAATGAGTGATTACACTAGTACATATTTTACTAGTCCAGATAGAAACCGAGAGGAGTGACTCAATGTGAGGGTTGTGTGCATGAAAATAAAAACCAGAAGCACGTTAAACCTAGTTGGGTGAATTCCTATTTTACTTGAATATAATTACCTTGTTACGATGTAAACTTATTGAACGATGTAAGTCTTGTGAATAAGGGCATAACCTAGGACCTTAACTTACTTTTAAGAAGTGATTAGTAATGTGTAATTGCAAAGACGAGTTTATAAACTACAATTGGGCTTTGCTTGAGGACAAGCAAAAGATAAGTGTAGGGATTGTGATTGGGTGGTGAAAGTTCAATGTTTAAAGGCTTTATTTCCGTATTTTACGTGTTAATTAATGTAAAATAAAGTTGCTTTTGGAAGAAACGAGAAGAAATTGGAGCTCGGGAGGTGAAGAAATGTAAAAGAGAAGTTGCAAGATAAGGTTAACTTAAAACGGATATAACTTGAGCTAGGAAAAGAGTTAAGTGACCCATGACCTATCAACGGAAAGATCTTGAAAAGTTACCACTGAAAATCAAGTTTGTGCAGGGGCTGACGCCACTGACACCTTCGGCATCAGTAAACCTGAAACTTGCTGACCGACGCAACCTCTGACGCCTAGCTTGACGCCAAACTGGAGCCACCGACACCACTGTTGGCGCCACCGACGTCGAGCGCCGCGTTTTGGTGTATTTTAATCTAATTTGAGGGGTTTTAAAGATGAATTAAACCTATTATGAAAAAAACCCTATTTACACAACAATTAAGGACGAAAAAGCTTCTATCTTTCACCGTTCCAAAGCTTACCAAAATCAAATTCATTCAGATTCACATGATCAATTACAATTGTGTTGAAGTACAAGGCTAAATCAATTGTAATTCACTTCGGGGGATGGGTTTGTGCAAGTTTTTGTTTTTTAGTTTGTAACTTAGAATTGAGATTGGATCTTGAACCCTTTAAGTTCTTTTCGATTCAATTCATGATTTGATTATTTAAACGATTTGATTATGTTTAAACCTAATTTTAGTTTTCTATAACTTTGATTTCTTTTAATCATTGTGTGATTGATTATTAGAATTAGGGTGAGATGATTCAAATTGTTGATTGTGTGAATGAAGTCATTTAAGCTTTAATTCATAATTGTCACTTAGATCTTATCATGTGTAAGTCACTATTAGTGATTTCTCAGTAGGTTTTACTAAAGAACGTATTGTCAAACCTGAATCCTAAAGTGGATTGTTTTTCCCCAAGATTGTTAAAAAACTAAACTTTTATTTTGTTAATTTGATTATTTATCAATTCAATAAATCAAGCAATTTACTTTTCATTATTTAGTATTTTTAGGTTATTCGTTACTACCATTTTCCTATGATTCCCTACAGATTCGACACCCTTATTACCCTTTACTATTAAGAGTGATTATGCATTATTTAATTAATATTTTTAAACGACCACACAAAATCCATAGAGATTCGATGACTACATTGAGTAATATTTGAGTAATATTTGGAGTCTTAGGCGAAATGAAGCTGCAACAGATTGGGAGGTCATGTATAAGTATCATATGGCACAATATAATACTATAACGGGATTATAGATAGTCCAAAACATACACATTGGATCAGTTTGTTTAGATTAAAATTTGTAAGGTTTTTATATTTGTTAATTAATTTTTGTGAAGTTCTTAATTTATATTATATTTGTTAAATACAAAAAAAAATATTGCTTTTACATGATATTTAAAAAAATAAAAAGTAGTTATTTTTAAACAAAGATTAATAAAAAGCTATACGCACATATTGCTTATCGCGGATGGGCACAAAAAAGAGATAAAGAGCATTCACAACCATTCATTAAAATTATGCGAGTGTGAGTTCTTAAATTATATGGAATAATTTAAGTGGTTGTGAGTGGAGGAGAGATAAAATGTTACTGTTCATCAATAAATTTAAAAATTCACTGTTTAATCCTTATTAATTTTTTAATATTTTTAAAAGTGATTGTGAGTGAAGTAGAGAGAAAAGGTAATGAAAAATGTATAAAAATATATTATTTAATTGAAAGGAGAAAAAAGAAATAATGATTTTTAGTGTAATTATAAAAATGAAAATAAGGAATGAGATGTGAGTGCTTTAACTCATTTTATTTTCACAAAACCCCATTCATCTTCTAAAAATCAATATATTTTATAAAAATAGAATTATAAAAAATATTATTATTAGGTGAGAGATACCGAAAAACAAAATATTATAAAACAATTAAAGAACTTTATACAACTAATAAAAGAAAAAGACAAAAAAAAGGCTGAAGAGAGATAAAGATATTGATATATTAAGCATTTAATATCTTAAAATAAATAATACCGCTAAAAGATTTGATATATGAAACTACGTACATAGCATAAAGTTAACAAACATGTTATTGTCTCTAATAAGAAATTATTTTTCTAACATACAGTTAGCAAAATGCTTGTAATTAAATATATGGAAGGATCCAAATAAAAAATCTTTAAAAACTAAATAGTATAAGAATTAATCTCAACCGTCTATCTTTTTAATCAATAGTTAAGATCAAATTGTATGAAATAAATTTTTTAGAAGGGTATTTTAGGCATAGTAATTTTTGTTAATTTTTTCAAATTCCCTAATTTTTTAAAACATTTATAACTTATATATACGATATTTTTTTATAAAATTACATAATAAAATGAGTGTTTTTTAATCTTGATAAAAATATAATAAATTTTTTTACGTTTATAAGCTCATATGATTTCTACTCGTAATTATATATTAATTCAGTTCATTGTGTGTTTTGTAAATTATTGTGTTTTTTAAATATTATTGTGCTTTTTTAAAATGATGAATTCTGCAACAACAACAACAACAACAACATACCCAGTATATCCCACTGGAAGCGGGGTCTGGGAGGGGTTGGATGGTGGCAGATCTTACCTCTATTTTTTAGGATAGAGAGACCGCTTCCAATAAGACATCCGACTCGAGGAAAAAAAACATAAAAAGCGCACATACACATCTTAGGCAATGAACAAACGATAAATAATTTACAAAATAAAAAGCGCACATTCAATAACAGCACTCCTAATTACTTTGCTCTATGATTGCTATAAAAGCCCATATTTTTAACCTTGTATTAGCACTTCACTTATAAAGGACAATGAGGATCTACATATATCACATGCATGTACTATATCAACTGATTCCCACTAACAGTCTTTAACCTTAATTCTACGTCTCCAGTCATTCATATCCTTGATCATGTGCTCGGAGAGGTGCAACTCTAACATGTCCCGCCTAATCAACTCCTCCCACGTCAACTTTGGTCTTCCTCTACCCCTACTACCATCTAAGACAATGTGATCTACAGTTCTAATCGGTGCTGTCATCTGTCTCCTCTTCATGTGTTTAAACCATCTCAATCTTCCCTCCGGAATTTTATCAATGATGCATGCTACCCCTAATCTCTGTCTGAATACGTCGTTCCTTATCCGATCCATCCTTGTGTGGCCGCACATCCACCTCAGCATTCATCTCTGCGACCTTCATCTGCCGGCCTTGTGACTTCTTCATGGCCCAACAATCTGTTTCATATAACATAGCAGGTCTAACCGCTACTCTGTAGAACTTTCCCTTTAGCTTTGTTGGGAACCTCTTGTCACATAAAATCCCCGACGCTGCTCTCCATTTACACCATCATACCTGGACACGGTGGGCTACATCACTTTGAATCTCTCCGTTCTCCTGGACATACAAGCCAAGATACTTGAATCTACTCTTTTGTGAAACCACCAAATCCTGAATACTGGTGGAATAACATTGTTATATATTTCTAGTATGTAAATCATAATAATAAATTAATAACTAATACATTAAAAACAATGACAAAATAACATAATATCACATTGTATATTTTGATCGTAATTGTGTTATCTTGAACATTATAAGTTTTGAAAAATAAATTAATAAAATAACATCATTATTTACTTATAATATAAAAGACAATGATAGATAATACATTCTATAAAAACAATAATAACAATAACATATTGTGTATATTCAACACTAGAGTTTTGAAAAATAAATTAATGAATATACATCATTTTGTACTTTTAATTTAAAATACAATTATAGATAACAAGTTTATATAATTTATAAAGATAAAAATAACATAAAATGATCTAAAATATAAAATAATGATGATTACATACAACAAATGATGTAAGATATTGACAAATTAAATATTAATAATCCAAACTAATAATCATTGACTGATAATTATACACACTATTAATTTGCCCTGTGATAATACCAAATTTCACTGTTATTACCATGACAATCCTGGTATCCTACTAGCATAAAGTATCATACATTCACACTCGTTTTGCAATTAATATCCACTCGATTTTCCTTGTATGTTATTTCATTTCATTTGTAATTATTATTATGAGTGAAATTAAGTGCATATTAACTGTATATATTTGATGATTATCTCACTGAGACTATTGACAGTAATAAATATGAAAGTTGAGATTATTACAGATCAAATTAATAGTATGGATTATTATCAGTCAATGTATAATAGTTTGAATTGTTAAAACTTTAATTTTTCAAAATATATGATACATTTAATTGATATTTGACACAATAAAAGTATAAAAACATAATGAACTGACAAATTTTACACCAAAACCAAAATATCATTTTTTTAAAAAACAATAGAAAAACATGTGTTAAGCACTCAATGCTTCTTATGTTATTTTAGATTAAATACCCTTGTACCATAACCATACCCATAAATATATGGAATATTTTTCAAATTGCAAAATATATACACAGAATAAATCAGTTATGAAAATTTAAGTAGAAATCCAAAACATATTTTTCAATATTATAAAAATAACCTATATAATTTTTAGATTTATTTTAGTCAAACGCCTCTAAATATCTTTGACATTGATGACATAAACCCATATTGAAATAATTAAGTTAGAAATTATTAAACAACTTTAGTATTGCTCAAGGCTCATGTATTGACGTATACCTTACATTTTTTAAGGAAAAAAAAATCGGTCGACGAGCTTTATCTAAAAATCATGTTTTTCTTACATCACAAGATTCTGTCATTAAATTTTGAAATATGTACTCATTTCAAAATAATTTCGTAACGCTAGTAAGTTTCATCTGTAATTTATTAATAAAAATAGTAGGACTATGTTTAAAAGGATAGATGTTATAATAAGGTCTATCTATCTGTTTATCAATCGGGATCGTATCTCAATTTTTTTTTACAAAAAAAATTCACAATTGAAAAACTTCTTACTAAGCTAGAGCATTTCTATTCTGAGTGATTCTGGCGACCTTATTAAGATAAACCATCAGGGTATCACTGCGCCAAATGACCAGTGACCTTTTTTTTGTTTGTAATTAGATGAAATTCAGATATTTTGATTGCTCTCATTTATCCTTGATATATATTTATATATATACACTCATGTGTGAAAAAATAAGAACAAACAAATAACATAAGGTACATACATGATGCGACATGTTACTTTTAAGTATTAAATAATACAGAATTAAGAGAATGACATAAGTAATTTGGCTATTTTTATTCAAGATATTTAATCTTCATACACCAATTACATTTGTTGATCTTTTAGTTTTGGAAATAAACGAAATACGAACTTTTTTTAATTAAGGAAAAAATCTTTTGTTCCTAATCCATATTTCATGCATTAAGCAACAAATAAGGACAGCTAGAAAATGAGATGGCTGTACATAAAAACAAATTTATGTTTCAAATTTTGATTTATGTGTAGAGTAATTTTTGGTCTATTTTGTTCTCTTCTGAAATGACCACCTTATAAATGAACTTTATGATGTTGCCATCTTCTTCAACACACCTTCATTGCTTACCTCCCCTAATTTGATCTCCATTGCAGCATCTAATATGGATGAAAATAATGGTCATGAGGGGTTATTTAGGGACACTTTACGGTGGGCGATGACTAACATAAGTGTTGATGATAGCCGGCAGATGAAGCAACATGATAAGGGATCTATTGGAAATTCAGGAATTGGGGGTGTAGAAGTGGCGCCGCTAGTGATCAATGGTGGTAAGAAGAGAAAGAAGAGTGGTGTTGAGATAAAGAGAGAGAAAAATCAGGATAGTGATGGTGAAGATGAGATGGGAATAAGAGATTTTCTAACAAGTGAGCATGCTAAACATTTGTGGACAGAGAAAAGGAGGAGGAAAAAGATGAAGAATATGTTTGATGAACTTCATGCTTTGCTACCTAAACAAACTCC
>BJCO01003548.1:0-13647 GCA_018326465.1 Flaveria floridana
AGGGAGAGAGGGAGAGAGAGAGAGAGAGAGGGAGAGAGAGACAGAGAGAGAGAGAGAGAGAGAGAGGAAGAGAGAGACAGGGATAGAGAGAGACAAGGAGAGAGAGAGAGAGAGACGGGGAGAGAGAGAGAGAGAGAGAGAGAGAGAGAGAGACGGAGAGAGAGAGAGACAGGGGGAGAGAGAGAGAGACAGGGAGAGAGAGAGAGAGAGAGAGAGAGGGAGGGAGAGAGAGAGAGAGATTCCAACTGAGAAGAAGTTTCTGCATATCTAAAACTTCATTGAAAAATATTTGCAAAACACTATACTGTTAGATATAAGCCATACCTGGAGGAAAAGCAAAGCACTACTTCAAGTAAACTAGCATCCTGTACATGTTAACATCTAAGGCATGTAAACTTGAACTAAGGGGCAAGTACTACCAACTAGACATTTTCATGGACTTCACTATCATCATTCACATACCCAATCTTTTTCTTTCATCTCCAATAACATCACAACTATTACAATATATCTCTATCTAACAAAAGATCGTCTGTGGATGGAAACAACTACTGAGCAGAAAATTGTAAAACATCAATTTTCTTTGTAAATAGATCGCCACAAGAAAGATGTTTATAAAGCAATACAGGTTATAAACTTTATTAAAAGTTGATGCTCAAAATATACAATTTCAAAAGTACAATTTTAAGTCTCCAAAGGATTTTGGAGGAATAATAAAATTAAATTCGTTACAATAAGCATAATCTGTGACGGATTTTGAGAAAATAATATGTAAAACATATAGCAGCCACAAACTACACGACAAGTTTCGTGAGTTCTAGGGCTAGGGTAACATAATCTACAACACACGCTTCTGCTATTAATTAAGTTGATGCCTCTGTTTCAAAACAGATTCTCTTTGGATCTTTCTCATCATTCTGACCGCCACCCGTAGATGTTGCACTCATAATCTTGCTGTTTTCATTAGCCTCAACTGAACACCTCCTGTATGATAGAGCATTCAGCTTCACACTACCCAATCCCATTCTTGGTACACCTTCCTCACCTCTCAAGACTGAAAAATCACTACTATTACTCTCCCCTGGTTCATGACTCATTCTGTTTAGGTCCAGCTCACTGTTTCTTACTATATTCTGTTGATCTTTCCGGCTATTGTGTGACTATCACAGAAGCTTTGTGGCAGCACTTCTCGAGAAAAAAGTGCTTGAAAAGCAAGCCGTCCCTGTCGATAAATAAATATGTACATATTACATTACATATCTGTTTCTAATTTCAAACAGATATAATAAAAAAACAGAGACTAGACAAAAATTAGAGTTACTTGCCTCTTCAGAAACCTCCTTCCATGATTCAGTTGGAGTAAGAGTGCTTCTACCCCTACGGGAGTTAGTTTCCTTACCATCTGTCCCTTTATTTTCTTCCATTTCTTTCACATGCTTCTCTAAAGCATCCGTCTCAATCTCACTGCTGGAGATGGTGTTAGAGCCAGAAGATGACCGGTCAACTTGTTTTTTAACATTAGTCAACTTGCTTGAATCATTGAGCTCGCCCACTGGTGTTGCTTCATTGGTATCAACTAGAACTACTTCGGTATTTAATTTTTTTCCAGAGTCCTCTGATGAAGACAGGTCTTCAGCAGATTCAGCCTTCTCTGCATCCATATTTTCATCTTGCAAGACACCTTCTGAAGGAGCCTTGTCACTTCCACTGTTGACTAGATTACCATCTACGGGTGTTCCAAATGTACAAGAATAACCCCCTTCGTAAAAAGGAGTACAAACAGGAAGCAGACCGTGAGTTGACCACCATGCAGCTGCAGCTGCTACTGTAGCAGCAGCAATGGCTGTCATGCTAGGAGTAGAAGTCGCAGGGTTCAACTGATCTCTTGTAAAAGAATGTGCAGAGGAGGCTTCTGTATTCACAGGATGCCAGAATTTAGCTGCAAAACTTGCTGCTGCATGGGCTGCAGGATTTTGTAGCAGAGATGAAACAATGAGGCTAGAGATCGTAGATGAAAAATGAAGAAACGATCTGTAACTTTCTTGATTATCACTAGAAGGGTTGATAAGAGGATGCAAGGTAGCATCGGTATGATGGCCATTAATTCCAGCTGCTGTTGCTGTGTTAACTGATAGGTTAGGGTTGGGATGTTCAAAAATATTTCCCGAGTTATTAACTTTTGATTCATGAAGTGAAATATCTGGGGGAACACTAGTTTTTGTGGTATTTTCTTGACTTCCATCTACAAGTTGTACAGGAACATGCCTCGGATAGGTCTGCACACAATTAAAATCATTTATTAAATTCACAGGCTTATTATAATATCGCCCTTGAATGATATTCTCATGCGCACGGTGTGAGCACTCGAATAATGAGACATTAGATGCAATGTTTGTATGCTTGATTCCATCTTGATCCAGTTCTTGATGATTTCTGGCTTCAATGCTGAAGTAAGATGCATTTGCTTCATGTTTAAAAACATCTGGATTTGATCTTGGTACATCATTTTCATTTTCTGAGGAAGCGAATGCACATGGAACTTCTTGGGGGACTTCAGTAGTACCATTTTGAGCATCCACACTTGTTTTTGCATTTTCTAGTTTTTCTTTGTGGCTGGTTTTCTGGTCGGAAAGAAACTGGAAAATAAGAACAACCGCGAGTACTGATATATAGCAAGGGAATGTGTACCTAAAGGCTGTATACCTCAGGGAGGGTTTTTCTCTCCAGGTCCATGACTTGTAAAGAAGAAACAACAGCTGCTTGTGTCTCATCTTTTTCTGCCACCTGTGTACGAGTTTTCAGGTCGGTTTTTCTAGGATAAGGATAATTAGGTTTCCTTTTAGGGCGCGGTGGAGGAATTTCTATTTCAAGAGCTTGGCTTATAGGAACTCCTTTAGCAACAGCTTCCTTTTCCAACTATTACAATGGAAAGAAAAAATAAAGTAAACAAACCCCACATATAAGTTTGACTTCCATCTACAACTTGTACAGGCACATGCTAATATTGTTATAGAAATACAGAAGTTGACAGAACTAATTAATTAGTTTTTTAACCTGTTAAAGCAATCAACTTAACATGGAAGCTGGTGAGGCGGTTGCTATGAAGAGAAGACCTTATAAAATCATAGGTGAGTTCTAGTTCTTTCTTATACCACCGGGTATTAAAAACTCATCAACAATGAAATAAGATATGTAAAAAAACAAGAGTAGAATATGTAGGAGGAGGTCCAAAGCATCAAAAGAAACAGAATCAGACAATCAAATCTAGAGAGGTAGATGAAGCAGAAGTTTACAATTACAAAACTAAAATAAGACTTTGTGATGTAACAAAACCTAATATTACAACTTTACAGCCTATCATGATGCCCTTGCACTTGGGAAAACTAAAGTACAGGAGTGTGCTAATAAGAGATGAACCTGTGACCTCAAGCTTAGAAGTCAAAGGTAACACCAGGCAACCTTGATTGATTATTGTGAGTAAGAAAAGCATAAAGCAAGTATATAACAAAAAATAAAGTAGTAACCCCTTTGCTTCAAAAATATTCCACCCCTCATGTTTGGCTTATGAGAAAAAAGAACATAGTCAGAAGAGGTGGCATCGAATAATGCACCACAATTTGTAATCCAAGATTTTATTCGACATCCATGCCACATATCAAAATGTCATCACTCTTCTATTGCAGCATTCACCAATTTCTTCCCATGCATGGCCTTGTAGCCTAGTAGCCATGGTGATTACCCAAGCAAATCTGGTGCGGGTTTGTATCCTTGCACGTGCAAGGTTAGGTAGTATTTACGAGTAAAACAATGTTGTTAGAAAAACCTATTTCTCCCCTTTCATGATTGGAGGTAACAAGCACTTATTTATAAATTGACAATTATAAATTGTTGGATAACAGAGAATAAAACACACAAATGACACACAGATGTTGGGACAATTTTCTTGGATTAAACTTGAAATCAAAGAGATACAATACGAGAAACAAAAAACTGAATTGAAATTACTTCTAACTCACTCTCTCTTACTTTTTACTACTACTGAAACAAATATATATAAAAAGAAATAAACCAGCCAACTACTCCCTATTTTAAAGCCACTAACTCCATAATCCCACTATCACAAGCGTAGACAATTTCTTCTGCACGTGAGAAGAATCTTTGAGCAGCCAAGTCAAGGTTAACTTCCACATTCACTCCCTTAACCTTGGCTTGCAGCACCAAGATCTTTGACTCCAAGCAGGTTCCTCATCTCAAGGAATTTTACCCGTGGCAATGCTTTGGTCAATACATCTGCCTTTTGTTGACCTCCACTAACGTGCTCAACTTGAATCTGCCCCCTCTCCACACACTCCCTTATGAAGTGAAATTTGGTATCAATGTGCTTGCTACGACCATGAAATACCGAGTTTTTCATGAGTGCTATTGCAGCCACATTATCGACGAACAATTTTACACACTTGGCTTCCATTCCCGTGAGATCGCACAACAGATTTCGCAGCCACAAAGCTTGGCACGCCGCCGAAGTCGCGGCCATGAATTCAGCTTCACAGGAAGAGAGGGCCACGGTTCTTTGTTTTTGAGATAACCAAGTGATCGGATTTCCAGCAAGGTAGAAAACGGTTCCGGTAGTCCCCCTCTGATCATCCTCATCAGTACCATGACTACTGTCACTAAAACCCACCAAATCTTCACTACCCTTTGTATACTCCAGCCCATAATTGATTGTCCCTTTCAAGTACCTCAATCATTTTAATGCATTGTAGTGACTTACCTTTGGTGTCTCCATGTATCGGCTAACTACACCAACTGAGTAATGCTAAATCCGGTCTAGTATGTAGCAAGTATCTCAAGCTCCCAACAAGACTTCGATAATCAGTAGCATTTACCAGCTCACCTTCCACATCCTTACTTAGTCCATCTCTTGGATTCATCGGCCATGAGGTTTGGTTGCAAAATTCCATTCCCGCGGCTTTGAGAATTTTCTTTGCATACCCTGCTTGGCTAAGCTTTATATGATCTTTGGTCTGCTTCACCTCAATACCGAGATAATATGTTAACATGCCCAGGTCACTCATTTTGAAGACTCCTCTAATTTTCTTTTTGAAATCAGCTAACTGTTCTTCATTTGTACCTGTGACCAGCATATCATCTACATAGACTCCAACAATGAGTAGCTTGGACCCGTTCTTCAGTGTGTAAACAGCTTGATCATGAGTGCACTTGTGAAAACCCATGTCTTTCAGTGCCTTGTCGAGCTTTGCGTTCCAGGCCCTCGGTGCCTGTTTCAAACCATAAAGGGCTTTCTTTAAACGATAGACCATATGTTCTTTACCCACAATTTCATAACCATCAGGCTGAGTTACATAGACTTCCTCATACAGATCACCATTCAGGAAAGCAGACTTAACATCAAGGTGATGGACTATCCAATCCTTTTGCACTGCCAACGCCAACAACAATCTGATTGTCTCTAGACGAGCTACTGGAGCAAAAACCTCGTCGAAATCCACACCCTTCCATTGCACATACCCCTTGGCAACCAATCTGGCTTTGTGTTTTGTAATGTTTCCAGCTGCATCCTTTTTCAACTTAAACACCCACTTCAGTCCTATGGGCTTGTGACCACCCGACAACTCTGTCAAGACCCACATGTTGTTCCTCTCGATTGACTCTAATTCTAACTTCATTGCTTCTTTCCACCCCTGTTTACCTACTGCTTCTCTGTAGCAGGTTGGTTCACCATCAGTAAGGAAAAGATAAGGCTCTTCCTCCATCGGTGTTGTTTCGTCATAAATTTCTGATAACAATCGAAAGCCTTGGGGGGGCGTGTGATCGAAAGATGAGGAAGCCAAACTTTTGCCCCCTTTGCTAGCTGTTGTTGTGAAAGATTCCTCTTCATTGGTATCAGCTTGTTCATTTGCTGATGACTCTTGAGTGTGCGTTGAAACCCTAGTCTGAGTAGATGGTGTGGTGAAATTTTGTGGGGACCAATCTGGTGAAAAATTTCTTTCAGGGGATGAAATTAATTTTCCATTCGATGATACATAACTTTCTGACCCAATCCAGTTTGGGCCTGTCATTGCACATGAGCCCAGATCCTTTTTAGCCCAATTCCATTTCAACTTTTCTTCAAAAACATCACGACCCACCACTATTTTTCCTTCTTTTGGGTTATACAGCCGATACCCCTTGCAACCAGGTTCGACTCCCAGATGAACCAACTGAATACTACGATCATCTAGTTTTGCCAAATGCCCTACCATTCGTTTCACGTGAGCTACGCATCCGAAGACTTTTGTATGTTCAAGAATGGGTTTTCTTCCTTTCCACAACTCATATGGTGTACTTTTCTCCACTCCCTTCGTGGGTAACCGATTCAAGAGGTAGACTGAATGCCGCACCGCTTCACCCCACAACTCATCCGGCACACTCACTGTCTTCAACACAGATCTAATAACTCCAAGAATCGTACGATTGCAGCGTTCTACAACCCCGTTTTGTTGAGGAGTGTAGGGAACCGTTAATTGTCTCTTAATTCCTTCTTGCTTGCAAAAATCCTTGAATTGATTTGAGGTGAACTCACCACCCCGGTCTGACCTCAAACAAAGGATCTTGTGTGAACTTTCTTTCTCAACTTCCGCCTTGAATTGTTTGAACCGTTCGAACACCTCATCCTTGGACTTTATAAGATACACCCACATGTATCTGCACATATCATCAACAAATAAAACAAAATATCGGTTACCACCTAATGTTTGTGGCGTAATTGGACCACAAACATCAGTGTGAATCAACTCCAAAGGTCGGGTCGCACGCCAAGCTGATTCCTGTGGGAAAAATTTCCTTGCCTGCTTTGATACTAAACACCCTTCACACACTTGTGTTGGGTGTTTAATCTTTGGCACCCCTTGCACCGTATTATCTTTCACCATCTGATCAATCACTCTAAAGCTGACATGTCCAAGTCGAGCATGCCACAGCCACGCCTTGTTATCTATGATGCACTCAAACACACCGGTTGAGCGTTTCGAAGATTGATCTTGTACAATCTATTTGCAGATCGTTGTACATTCATGACCAATCTACCACCTGCATCTAATAATCTCAAATATTTCTGTCGCATGAGAACTTCATATCCATCTTCTGTTAGTTGGCCAAGGCTAATTATATTATTATTCAAGGCTGGTATATAATAAACATGGTGGATCAGTAACTGCTCGCCATTTTTACATTCAAAAATAATAGTACCTTTGCCTTGGATCTGGACAGTGGAGCCATCTCCAAATCGAATCTGCCCTAACACTTTCTCATCTAGTTCTGCAAACAATCTCTTATGACCCGACATATGATTGCTTGCTCCATTATCTAGGTACCAGGTTTCGTGATCCACCTTGTTCCATTCTTCTCCCTTTCCGGGGAATATCTTGTTTTCATGCAACATCACCATTGATTCTTCTTCCTCTCCATACACATTAAGGAGAAGAGTGGGCTCTTCTTCAACCTGATTCAAATTGGCTTCATCACCATTTCCCTTTTGAGTTTTACACTCCGAAGCATAGTGACCGAAGTGATCACAGTTGAAACATTTTACGTGTTTTTTGTCTCTCGGTTTTCGACTCGAACTTCACGCTTCATATTTCGAACCGCCGCCCCAACGGCCACCCCTTCCCCGGTGTGCACCTCTTCCTCTTGATCCGTTTCGACCTCCCCGGTCATACGTGTGTACTCCTCTTCCACGAGTACCAGAAGCTTGTGTTCTACCCTGGCCTTTAGAACTTGTGTGAGTGTCTGTTTTCGTTAACAACAAACTGTTCTCATTAGTTGAATTCAACTGTCGAGACTTTAACCGGTCCTCATATGCTTTCATGCGACCAACTGCCTCCTCAAACGCCATGGTTTCCACATCGGCTGTTTGCTCCAAGGAGGCGACTAACTGGAGATAATTATCTGGAACAGTGTCAAGGAGTTTTTGAACCAACACACTATCCTCCAATGTCG
Source organism: Flaveria floridana (assembly GCA_018326465.1). Taxonomy (NCBI): domain Eukaryota; kingdom Viridiplantae; phylum Streptophyta; class Magnoliopsida; order Asterales; family Asteraceae; genus Flaveria; species Flaveria floridana. The sequence continues at coordinate 7,999 of BJCO01003548.1, forward strand.
CTCCCAAGCTACTGAACTTTGAGATCATTCCAGACAGCTTCCCGGAGTATTCATCCATCGACTCTCCATCCTTCATCCGAAGACTCTCAAATTCTCTTTTGAGAGTGGCTAACCGAGCCTTCTGAACTCTTTCGGCTCCCAAATATCTCAATTTCAGAGAGTCCTAGACTTCGTTTGCTGTTTTCTTCTTAGCAACCTGGAGGAGTACATCTTCTGGTATTGCTTGGAAAACAAAAGCACGAGCCGCCTTGTTCTTCTTCTCATCCATCGTCACTCCGGCCGGTGGTTCAATGGACTCCCATATGCCATGAGCGTCCAAGATAGCCTCCATCTTAATAGCCCAGGTTGTATAGTTTGTCGATGTAAGTATCGGACATTGAAATGGAACTCCGGTGCCTTCTTTCTCTTGCTGTGTAACGATCGACATCTTCTCGAATCGAGGAAACTTTGGCATAAACACGGCTCTGATACCAAATGTTGGATAACAGAGAATAAAACACACAAATGACACACAAATGTTGGGACAATTTTCTTGGATTAAACTTGAAATCAAAGAGATACAGTACGAGAAACAAAAAACTGAATTGAAATTACTTCTAACTCACTCTCTCTTACTTTTTACTACTACTGAAACAAATATATATAAAAAGAAATAAACCAGCCAACTACTCCCTATTTTAAAGCCACTAACTCCATAATCCCACTATCACAAGCGTAGACAATTTCTTCTGCACGTGAGAAGAATCTTTGAGCAGCCAAGTCAAGGTTAACTTCCACATAAATTGTAGTCAATTAGGATTAACTACTTATATCCCAAGTTAACACAACTGATCTGGAAAACTAGGCCTAAAATTTCATACGAGCCAAGCCCATAATTCTAATTTTGTTCACCAATCACGACTATCAATTATCAACATAGATAACCATTCAACCTTCGTTCCATTAGAGCAACATGTAGGAGGTCGGCTTTGGAAGAGTGAAGTTACATGTGTTCTATCTAGACTGTTCAAAAAGTTGAAAAGGTTTCAAATCTAGCAAATTCCTAAGCTTTCGCCGGCCATCGCCCAAGCTAAGTTGCCTTAGAGTAAACACTTAAGGTTATTTACACCTAAGTTAACCAATTGTCTGTTAGGTTCGGATTTCACACACACACAAACAATCTCCTGCGAGTAAATAATGAACACGACACACAAGATTTAGAGTGGTTCAGTCAATGTGACCTACGTCCACTTTGCTGCAACTAGGTATTTTATTAATCAGGTGCTCAGAGAATTACAAGTACAATGATATCATTATATAGAGACTAATCTAGGGTTAGGAAACTTAATCCCTAAGTTAGGCCCAAGCCCACATAGAACCCATTAGGGCCGGCTGCCGCTAACGAGCCTACAACCCAACATTGTCGCCTTTCACTGAAGTTGGTACTTCATGAAATTCCATAACTCAACACAAAAACATCTCTCAATATTGGCAGCTTGTCTTGAGCAAATAAAATATGGATATAAATGTGAAATAGTTTTTTTACATCACATTTATATCAAATGCACAAGAAGGTATGTGGATAACATTAGCAACAAGTAGATTCCCTTATGATGCAAAGTGATGATAAACACATATGTGAAAGAAACTAAATGACCTTTGTGAAAAACTTTTGTGCGTGACTTCTGATTTGCACTGCTGTCTTAGTTCCTATGTGTTCTGCATTAGCAACAAAAAAAGGGATGGACATTCAATCATCTCTTAGGGTGAAAAATACATGTAATTTGCATATAATTGAAGCAAGAATAATGTTTTTTCAGATGCTAAAGACAATGAATTGTAAGATTCTATGAGAAAAAAAAAATGTCAAAACCCCTGGTACCAACCTTCTATCCGTTGCCAAGCTCGCCCATATAGTTTCAGGGCTTCTAGAAAACTATTATGCTCCTCATCTGTCCATTTTTCACGTTGTTTCGTTATTGTATAAGGTTTTCTTGTCTGAAAAACAATGCTTATAATTAAATTACATATTTTAAACATAAGATTGATGACTTTGGGTTCAAGAAAAACATATAAACGACCTTGGGATTAAGGTTTTCCCCGTAGGCAGAGGAGGAGTCCATCTAAGCAAGGGATGACGACAACTGCTTTAATTCCTGTGGAACAAGTAGGGGACGCAAAAGCCCCCTCGTAGCATCCAAATCCAAATAGCTTAGCCGTTGTAGAACTCAACAAAACTTGATAAGGTAACACCAGTTCAAAACACGATCGACAAATATAACAACAAGAGCAACAACAACACAAGTCCACTTAAATACACAAGAATGTATGTAGCAGTAACTAATGACTTAGTTAGTATATCAATGGTTGTAGGTAGCAAATGCTATTCTTCATAAATTCTAGATTCAGGATATAATCAAAACACAAATACTCTTGTATTCTATAAAATAAGCTGAAACCGAAACAGTAGTACCAGTAACTAGTAACTAGTTATAGCAGAATCCTCACCAAAATGAGCGCGTTGATGCCAAAACTTTTGCAAATCACAACATAAAAAGCAAACAGGGACAAAAAAACAGCTTTAATCAGTACCTGCACATACGAGAAGGGGAATCATAAACCCTAGAACCGAAGCAGAAATCAAAAGGATACATACTCACCATCTGACCTTTAAAAATGATCAGCACGAGCATAACTCATGGGAGAACCTCCGTAACTCCATGAATGAACAGCAATGGTGATTAAACCCTAATCAGTTGGATCAATCGAAGGAGGATGAGGTAGCAGTTGAGTAAAAGCCGAGTGAGTAAGGGGAGTCGAGAGCTTGGGTGAATCTCAGCCACAAACAATTTTGGCTCTGGTTTTTCCTATTTTGGGAATAAAAGTTTAAAGGGTTTTGAGCTTCTAATTTGAGGCTGAATCGTGAGAGGGATTGACACGTGTTCGGCTACTATTGAAGGGTGGCCCACACCCTTGCTCTTTTAATATTTGTGTTACCAGCGTTTGACGGCCGGTGAATGCCTAGGTCTCCGTCAAATCTCTGCCACAAAGTTCCCCACTACCACTCTAACTATGCCCCTGGTCTAAAGATGAAGGTTTTATTACAAGTTGACGACCCTTCGTTTAGAACGGAGTAAATTATAAATTGTGTCTTTTATTAATATATGAAATTATATATTACGTTCTTTTAATTTTAATAATTACATATAACGTTTTTTATTTTAACAAATTTGCATATATATTGTTCTCTATACTAACCACAATCTAAATATACAGTTAACTCAGTTATGTGATCCTCATACGAGTGAGATTTTTATTATTTTCTTTTCACATCTAATAAAGTAAATAAAATAAAAAGTTTTTTTAAATAAGCAATCGTTAAACCATATTGGATGTCCAAGATAAAGTACATAATTTGCTACCGAGCGTTAATTCTTGATCGGCTCGATAAAAATATCAAATAAAAAGTAATGTTAATAAGAGGAAGTGTATTTATAAATCACTGATAATAATGCTTCTCATATGTCATAAAAAATAATAATAATGAAACGAATCAAGACATCAAAATTACAGTAAACAAAGTAAAAATTTAGATTTAATTTAGAAAAAGTATAAATGCTTTTTAAAACTTAAAGTGACTAAAATGGTGGAGAAGATGTTAAATGGTGGTAAAGATGATCGGTGTCTAGAATATATAAAAAAAAGGGGAGCACTAAATTTATTGTTATTGAGCTTGAGAAAAACATGAATTTTATCGACTTAACCAAAGCTACGATAGCGATATGGTAAAAATTTTTCATTTAAAATTATCAAAAAACCTTTGAAAATTTTACTATACAATATGTGAAAAGCAAATGAAAAAAAATCCCTTTAATTTGAGGAATACATAACTAAGTTAACTGTATTTTTATATGAAAATTAGTGTAAAGTATAATATATGTGCAAATTTGTTTAAATAAAGGACATTGTATGTAATTAATAAACTAAATGACGTAACATGCAATTTCATATATAAATAAAGGATATAATTTGTAACCTACTCTACTTTTTTTTACGACATTAAGTTTATGAAACCATGTGTAATGATTTCTTTATTTATTTAACATGTTATCTAGGCAAACATGAATTAATTAAAGTTTTTTTTAATAAGTGTAGGGATTTTTAAGTCCTTTTTACTTTTTAGTTAAGGATTATCAAAAGCGGGAAAAACGAATTCCGCATAATTTTTAACGCCCGTTAAGAGTTTAGCTAATTATTGGTTTAAAGCCCTCTTTAAATAAAATGTAGTAGCTTTGAAGCCCGTTTTATGTTCAAATCAGCAAACTTAGCACACCCTGATGGCATCCTACGTCCAGTCTAAGTATTAAAAATTTAAAACATTTAAACACATCTTGAAATCAGGCTCAAGTCTAGAGAGGTAGGCTAGCTAAGGTGTGTGGTGCTAATTGGACATGTTTCCAGCTTTATAGTTAAACCATGAACTTGAATCATGAGTGTTTTCTTAAAGATCGGATTTAATTTGTTTACTGTATACATATATGGTTATTTTGGCATGTATTTATAATTTGTTTACCATAAACCATGAACTTGAATAGTCAGATGAATCATTTAGAAAAAATAAAGAAGTTGGACTAGAGCCTTAAAATCCCACATTACCGTTTATTTAAATAAATACTGTCACATAAGAGATAGGTTTCGAACGCCCACCATGCGGGTGTAAAAGGATGAAACCACTATGGTAACTCTATAAGCAAAGGAAAAAAAATCTAATGTAATTTAATGTTTCAAGGTTTGAAATAAAAAGAAACATAGAAATTTTATGTGTTCTCCCGTTGAAACGAAGATGAGAAAAAAAGTTACAATTGTACTATTATTCCCTCATGTATCACATATTATAGCTACTGTAAGATTAAAATGATAAAAAATAAAATTTTATAACTTTATTTGGTGAATGAAAAGCTAGTATGAAAGATTATTAGTTAACCTTTAGAGTAAATTACCATTTGCGTCCCTAACGTTTTCTCATTTTAACCACATGTATCCCTGCAGTTTCAAAGTCTCGATTTACCCCCTAACGTTTCATTTTTGTCTGCGTTTACATCCAGGTGACTAACTCCGTTAGATTGTCCAGTTAACTATTTATAAAATTACAAAATTACCCTTAGCTAATATTAATTTAATAAAAAAACTCACTCACCCACCCACCCACTTAACTCTCTCTCTCCTCACACACACACACCCCGATCATAACATTCCATCATGGATGACCACCATTCCCCTCACTCCACCACCATGGCCAATGTTAACACCTCCGGCAACCTCACTCACGGCGGAGCCACCTCCAGAGCCGAAATCCACCAGCGGCGCTAAAGGTCCCCCTGCATCACCATCCCCCGAATCTACCATCGCCAATGTCGACACCCCATCTTAAGGTCCCCCTGCATCACCATCCCCCCGCCCTCAGCCCTACCTCCTTCTTCGAATTCCCCGTCCTATTAACCAACATTAAGGTATGATTTGCTTAATTTCACCGTATTTCGATTTTGTATTTGGATTATGTTTTGTATTTGAAATTGAAGCTTATCAACAACAAATTCGTTAGAAATTGAAGCTTATCAGATCACAAATCCGTTTCTCCGACAACAAATCCCAATACTTAACGCCCGAATC
>BJCO01003549.1:0-10217 GCA_018326465.1 Flaveria floridana
CCATACCACCTTTTGTATCAAAATAAATGGAAAGTTTGCCCATTTGGCACTTTTGGCCCTTAAACAAAAGTAGACTTTTGTTTTCTTTCTTTTCTCTTTCTATTTTGTTCTTTTAATTTCTTTAATAAGAAATTACGGGTGTTACACCTGACTACCATATCTCAGATAAGACTTTATCCGAGATACCTTAAACTATAGTCTTGTAGTATAGGCTTTAGTTATAGGATCCCAGCTGGTTTCAAAGTATATCCGGCTGTAGGTAGTATTATATATAGGTTCTCATTGTAACTCATTTAAGTGAGCTTGTAAGAGTCTTGTAATACTTGAGTTGAGAAACAATATATAAAGGTATCTTGAAAATTACTTCTTGTGTTCCTTATTACTTGTTATATTGTGATCAACTCTTATTGACTTTATCTTTACCCGAGTGTTGTTCAAGGTGAGTTTGAAAGGAAAACTAAGTGTTAAATGACCTCAACCGATCCTGCACTAACAGTATTTGAGCTACATTAAAAACACACAAGCAAAACACAAGTTCACAATGACTAATAACTAAATATAATCATGAATTTGTGATACTTGTGTCAGCGGTTTGAATAATTCATTTAAAAAAACTCAAATTACTTTTTGTATTTATTCAAATTCAAAATTAGCTTATTTTTTGCTCGAATTTGAAATCAATTCGGTTTTTAGAATGCGAATTCAAGGTTTGATTTTGAATTTACTTTCACAAGGCCAAGGAAATTGTATACACCACCAACTAGGGTGGTGAAAAAAACCGAAAACTTATCCACGGTCATAACCATTAATCCTTAATTGAACCTTTAACGCAACAAAGACAACCATCAACACGTTGTACTACCAATGATTTTAGGACTACATCTTCCTCACCTTTTACGCAACGAAGACAACCATCTACATGGTTATTCGTACTCGTTTGCAATCAACAATATTTTATTATATAAACAAATACATCACATGATTAACTCTGATCAAATGCAACCACCACGTACCTACACTTTGACTTCACACCATCCATTATGTCTCTCCAACACGTACTTTAAAATAACTATCTTTATTTTATTTATTAAGTAAAGACAATGTAAAAGAATGGCCTAATATTTAATCTAATGTTCCATATTGTTCATCGTAATTTAAATTACTAATGTGAGACATCTGCCAAACACTAGTATGTTTATGACATTTAAATTGACTAAAATGGGTCGTTTTAAATAAACAAGGGTGGCTGGTGTATTAAACTTTTAGATTTGCACACTATAAGAAAATTGATCTACTGAGGCTAAAGTTTTAGAGATGAAATATCTACAGCCCTGTAATTTCCGGCAGCCCCTATGATTCCTCGTGTGGTTCCTTATTTTGGCAGCCCCGTCTTCCTGTAGTTTCTCATTTTGGCAGCCTCTTGTGGTTAAACCCTAAGATTAAAGCTTCTTTGTGTTTCCTCCCTTCTTTGTGGTTTCTCATTTTCACATAAAGCTTCTTAAGGTTTCTGTTTTATCCTTAATTTACCATTAAGACTGTCCACAACGCACCACCCTTAGCCTCACCCCGTGCCGCCCTTTGGAAGGGCTGCGTTGTGCTGACTCATCCGTCATTTACCCGCCCTTGGCAAAGGGTGCTCCATGGATGCATTTTGTGGGGCTCACGTCACAAAAATATGTGTTGCTTTGTTTTTTTAATGGTTGTTTGTAGGAAGGATGGTGTTAGGGTAAAAATTGATTGTGGAAAGAATGGATGAAAATATGACATGCTCACTGAAACTATTTGTAAGAATGACGTTTTTTAACGTTACGGACAGTCTAAGTTTATTCATGTAACAACATACACTTTACTAATGAGAATCACATTTATAGGTTTGTAATGGATGCATATTTATAGGTTTGTGATAAGAATCAAGTTTGAATTTTGTTGATTTGTGAGGTATACATAGCAAGGTTAGTTTCAAGAACTTCATAATACTTTACTAAGGATTGATTAATTGGTGTAGTATACGGAAATTTTATTTGTTATTTGATTAATATAGTGGTTAATCTGTTATATTTTATCAGGGTCGGCTTAACGTTTTTGGAGGAATACGAAACCCTTAAAAGAATACTAATTAAACCCTGCTCCTTTATCTGGGTTTGGATAGGCAATAATAAACTAATAAGTTTACAATTGGCGGAGTTAAAAAAAATTTAAGTTATTTATTGTGCTTGTATAATCAATATTTAGATTAAGTTTATTTTTTCTAGCTTTTTTTATGCAAAAATTTTAATAAATTTTTCGTAATCAAATTCTTTTAAAAGTTCTTTTTCAATCAACAAAAGAGCTAAAACATTTAATTTTTCTTGTGACATACTAGATCGTAAATAATTTTTTATAAGTTTTAATTTGAAAAAGCTACGTTCCGCAGAAGCAACAGTTACGTTAATTGTTAAAATAACTCGGTAGACAATAAATGCATTTCGAAAAGAGTTAAAGTTTTTAATATAATTTAGTATATCAATCATTGTGTCAAATTCTGAGTGTATAAATTCTCTTAATATTTTTAATTTTTGAAATAGATCCACACCATCATCTACATTATCATTATGTTTCAAAGTATTTTCAAGAAAAATACATTTCTCTTTTAAATTTTCTTTATCAACGGATTTTAACTTTTTTATACTAAACAAAAAACCAAACGTAGTTTTGAACTCTTTAAATTGTTCAAATCTATTTTTAAGTGAAGAACTAGCTTGATGTACTATATATAAGAAGTAATCAGTTTTAAAACTTTCAATTGGTGTTTTTATAGTTTCATTATCAACATTTTCATCAAACTTTTTATTTCTACGATAAGTCGTTTATCACAAAAAACAGATTCTACATTCATCTCTAAAGCAATTTCTTTAGCTACAATCATAGTTTTTTCAAATCCCTCATCTCTATACTTCTTAAAAAGACAAATAAGTCCATCTAGTTGATTTATAGCATCATCAATACGCATGTCTCTTGCTTGTAAGGTTTTACTAACAATGTTAATAGCATATAAAATGTCATACCAAATAACCATTCCTAATAAAAATCCAAAACTATCAGACTCGTTCATAATTAAGGTCTTAACCTCACTTTGAAGTTTAGCATCATCAATCTCATCATATAAGTCCAATAAAGCTTCTCTTAATTGTGGAGCTTGAAATCGAATTGCTTTAACACTTTATATTCGACTTTCCAACGTGTTTGATATAATGATTTTAGAGTTAGCTTAGGTATATGATTTTGAAATATATCCCACCTTTTAATGGATGATGAAAACATTGAATAAATACGTTGTGTTATTCTAAACAAATCTTTAGAATATCTACAACAACTAGTCATACCACTAATTACTAAATTTAAACTATACAACCACATGGTGTGTAAAAAGGTCTAGGGTTAATATCTAATAATCATTTTTGCACTCCTTGGTGTTTTCCTTTCATATTTGATCCATTATCATAACTTTGTCCTATCTTATTAAGTTTTTTAACAATATCATCAAAAAAGCCCTTACCGGTTGTATCATTTACTATTAAAAATTCTAGAAGGTATTCTTTAACTTGTATTAGGGTTGATGACATATCTAAACATCGTAAGATAATGGACATTTGTTCTTTTTGAAAAATATTTTTGTTCTTTGTATCGGGAGTACAATCTAATATAATTGAAAAATATTTAGCTTCCCTAACTTTACCAATAATTTTTGTTTTGATTTCATTTTCTAATAAGCTAATTAGTTCATTTTGCATATTATGTCCAAGGTAATGATTATGAATTTCATTATTTTTTATACGTCGAATATGTTCTTCCATTACCGGATCAAATTATGCAATCATCTCAATATCACCTAAAAAGTTATCATTATTTTCTTTAAAAGTTTTTCTTTACTCCCATAAAATGATTCATTTTTCTTACCAAGTTTTTTCACAATTGCAATAATTCTTTTTAGTATATTTTTTCTATGTTCCTTATCTTTATTTATTTGATCTTGAATATTTTTATCAATTGACTTATTTTTTGCCAATCTTATATCTAGATCCATCCATGTTCTCATATTCATAATATATATATATATATATTACTTTTTTCATGTTCTTTTAGTTTAGAATAAAAAATTTTCCAATCGTTACTACCTTCGTTTGCTAACTTACTTGTACATTGATTTACATTAAATAACTTACAACAAAAACAAAATGCTCTATCAAGCTCTATAGAATAAATCAATCATTTTTTCATATTTTTCCCCATTAGGTAACTTTTGCATATAAAAAGAATTATTAAAGCTTCTTGAAAATTTATCTTTTAGAAATTTATTATTAAAAATTTTAACCGGACCTTCTTCTACAAGTAGATCTCTAAAATTATTACTAATATTATTCCATTGACTAAGATCAACATATTTTAACGGGTTTTAGTATGATTCTCATTTGTAAGTTCATCACTATGTATAGGTTCATCTTCATCAAGATTTTCAAAGTTTTCATTATTATTTGTTGTTTATTCAAGGTTTTCATCAAGATTTTCAAAGTTTTCATCATTATTTGTTGGTTTATCAAGGTTTTTATCAAGATTTTCATAGTTTTCATCAATATTTGTAGGTTTACAAGGTTTTTATCGAGGTTTTCAAGGTTTTTATCGAGGTTTTCATCAAGATTTTCAAAGTTTTCATCATTATTTGTCGGTTTATCAAGGTTTTCATTATTATTAGACATTGTGTGGTTACAAATTTTAACATTGATCCTTTTAATGATTCATTTAAAGCTTTTCTTTTGGCCCTTTTATCCCTTTTTGATGCACCACATTCAAACTTACGGATTCGATTTGACATTGTTATAAATTGATTAAATTCTAAGCAACCAAGTTACAATTCCTAGTTATAGTATGTAGTGTAAGCTAATCAAGTAATCAGGTTCAAGCAATGAGATAATAAAATAAACTGATCTAAAAATGGAAAACTAATAACCAATTCAGATGCAAAACAATTAACCAAATAACCAATTCAGATTTCAAAAGCAAATCAATAAATCACTTGAATAAGAAACAAGAAAACTAACCTGATGAAGGGAGCAAATCAATACACAACACTACTAACCTGATAAAGGGAGCAAGTCGGAAACAAATCACAAATCGATACTCGCAGCCATGCTTGAATGCTTGTCGCTTGATGATCTATCGAATTGAAGGGGCTGACTACAGATTGTAAGTTGATTTGTAAGTTGATTTGTAGGTTGAATTGCAGAATGTAGACTGTGGGTTCGCACTTCGCAAGAAGGGCCGGCTGATTTGTAGGTTGAATTGAAGGGGTCGACTGCAGGCCGCTACTCGCAGCCATGCTTGAAGCTGTCTAAAAGTCGCTACTTGAATGCTTGTCGCTTGATGATCTCGAGAGTGAAACTTAAAAGTCGCAGCCACGCAGGGGTGTGATTATAAAGCTGTGAAGGTCGATCGGCTCATCGGCCAGCCCATGAGGATAGTCGGGTAGACCGATTGGGGATTTGGGGGCGATTGAGGATGAACCGAGACACCGAGTGAACTCCCGCTTTACAATTCTAGGGTTGTGAATCATCTGGGCTTGAGAGCCCATAAATATTATTAGGTTTGGGTCAAAAATTGGAGGCCCTATAGTTTTGAGAGGCCCAAAGCCTTAGCTTGGATCAAATCTACTCATATTTGATGTAGTTAACTTTCATTTTTGATATAGTTAAACTTTCATTTTTGATGTAGTATTTTTCATTTTTGATGTAGTTAAACTTTCATTTTTGATGTAGTTAAACTTTCATTTTTGAATTCTATCTTATATTTGATTAATATGGTGGTTAATGGACCATAGAAGTTGTAATTAAACTTTAGTTTATGAATTCAAATCATTTTTAATTAATAGCAATGCATGACTAGGTCAATATATTTATTAACACGATTGTGTTTTCTTACTCTAATCATTTTTTCTTAATATTTGCATTTCTTTATTGACTTATGATATGTATATGTACATGTTTGTGTATACATTCGTTCATATCATTTATTATATGTATATGTGCATGCTTGTGTATAATTTACAAATAAAAGGTGTGTTAGAGCTTGCGAGATTAGATTATTAGTCTAAGTATTAATAATGCAACAATTATGACAATTGATAAAAGTTGGATTACATTACGAAATCGAAGATGCCCAGAGTTCTTAATGGTCTTTGCAGCTTTATGGAGATTGTAAAAATCATGTGAATAATGAAGGCAAAGCATATTGCCTGTGTAAAAGTTTTGCCAATTCGAATCGGTTACTTCAAGAATTGCCTGCTATTTATGCCCACACACATGATCGTTTGGGTCGTTTTGACCCGTTTATACTACAAGTTTGACGTATTAAGTTTATTAAAGTGGGTTCGGATCGTATTGACCCGTTTAAACTTCTAGTTGGATGATTTGAGTAATTAGAGTGGGTTTGGGTCGTTTTGACCCGTTTAAACTTTTAGTTTGATGTATTAAGTTTATTCAAGTAGGTTTGGGTGTTTTAACCTGTTTATAATAAAAATTACATGTATTAAGTTTGTTGCATTTGGGTTGGGCTCATTGAAAGTTAAGAATGTTATCGTTTAGTAAAGCATTTAATGTGTCTATATTTTATTGTTTAATGCAGAAAAAAATTAGTGATCAATATAATAAATTAGTGTCAAGCTCGGGTGGAGATGAGACATCGGTGGATGAATTCTTATGTCTTAGAGAAGCTTTAGGTTCTCGGGTTTCACACATACGAGGCGTTCCTCGAATAGTGAGAAGTGTAACTCCAGACATGTTCCCTAATGTAAATAGGGATGAAGAGAATCAACAAGCGGGAGAACATTTTTTAAAGACAATATTAGGCTATAGCAAAGTTGTGACAACAGAATGCGCTTTTACAAGAACAAATAAATCAAATACTATTGTTAACCAAAACGTAACTTTCAGACTCGTCATGTCAACCTAATCAAGATGATGATGAAGATGATGATCAATATGATTAGTTTGTTTGTTTTCATTCGGATAATTGTATTTGATCGATATGATGATACTTCAATTTCTACGTTTAATTACATTAGATTTGAATGGAGTTTGTTTGACAATTTATGGATTTTGTATTTATGAATTTTGTAGATTTATTTATTTTTATAATCTGGAAAATAAAAAAAATTAAATAAAACCTATTGACACTAAATTTCGTCGCTATAGTCTTCCTCTATAGCCACCACATTTCGTTGCAATATGTAATATTTTCCATATTTAAAGTTTATTTTTATTTTAAGGAACGACAACACTGTTGCAGCTACAGTTCTTCGTTATAGGTTCTTTTATCGCGACGAATCTTATAGCGACGAAAATATTGACCTAATACGACGTGGCGATGAAATTTCGGAGATCAAAATTTCGTCGCAATAGGTTGTCGAGATAATATTTAGTCGTTAAAAGTGAAAAACAATTAGTTGCAAAAAGACTAGTTTCTTGTAGTGGCACTTGGGTCTCAAATTATTATGCCACAAAAAATAAAATAATATAAAATAAAATTAAAGGGTTTTATTTTGGATCTAAAAGTATTCAAGCTAGTCCAATTAAAAAATTAGAAGAACTTATAAAAGCTAATCGAAATCTTTATTTCGTATTCTTACATATGTACATCTTGTCGTTACAGTACTATTGGTGTGCAAAACGAAAGAAACCTAAGGGCTTGCAATGTAGAAAATTAAACTAAAAGGACTTTAGTTGAATAACAATATAAGATCTCTTGGCTAATGTGTTACATCGTCGTAAACGGAAGAATTTGGCTTTTTCACAAATCGTCCCTGCAAAATGCAAAATTGCAATGTTAAGACATACTTGATTGTTAATACTTAACTAATAGTCTAATACCAACGATATCTATCTATTTATAATAAAAGAAGGTTTTAATGACACTTGATAAAATTCTAGACCATCTAATTTTAATTTTCTTGTTTCTCTCTTCTATTTAATAACTATATTAAATGTTAATAATATTATTTAATTCTTTTTGAGATTAAAAATTATTTTTAAATAAATTGAGAAAGATATGCTTTTATAAATGTAACTTCTAAATGAACAAAATTTAAAAAATAAGAAAATTTTCTAAAGCAGCAAACATTCTTAAGAATTTAAAATAGTTTAAATTGTTTTTTAAAATGATTTTTTATGAAACAAAATAACTAAAATTAAGAATTATAAGAAGAAAAATTTTTAATATTGATATTTTTTTACAACGGTTTGTTTGGAACAAAATGCTTATTTAAAAAAAAGCATTAAGTGTTTAAAAAATAAGTTTAAAATTTTCATTACTAATTACTTAATATTTTATTTATTCAACCCGTGTAATACACGAGATACTAACCTAGTAGACCAATAGATCATAGAACTAATTCAATATAATAGAATATTGATTATTGACATCATAATTTACATAGATTTTATTATTAGTTATTTTTTATGATTGAACCTTTGTCACCATGTTAACACAAGGTTCGTTGTTATATCCTTTTAAAAATAATTTAATTAAAAAAAATATGATTGTCAAATGAGTTGTTAGATCGAAGTTTTGAAGGAAGTGAAACCTTGCATCTGGGCCGTTTATCAGCGGTTTTGACCTGCTGGTTGTTCTTAAGATGATTTTTATCCGTAGGGTGCGATGCAGTAGATTCGTCCCAACCACCACCATCTTCGGAAAATAAATCAATGTGAGCCGCTATTGCCTAGAAACAAATTACACACACAACACCATCAATATGGAATTTCCATACAACTCCCCTTCCTTCATTTATTTGTGACATTTATTAATTTTTATCTACAATCAATCTATGTGTTCCACACTAACTAAGGCTTTATTTTTATTAATAAGTAAGCAAGTCCATTCAATACGACATGTTAGAAATCAATACGCCCTAGAGTGACATAAAACGAGCTCCTGGTGGTTATATTGAAACTTTTTTAATAAACAAGTTTTAAGTTGAGTTTCTTATATAAGTAGCCTACTAATAAATTATAAAAATAATGATTTTATTAACATGTAACAAATATATAGCTACATCTCATATCTAATTATGAACTATTTATATAATTGATTTGTTCTTTATAGTTTCTTTTAAGTAAACATATATAAGACGGCCTTAGTAGTTAATATCTTAAAACTTTTGTTTGATATTTGATTCCGTATCTAAAAACGGTTTTATAGGTGTTTGAAAAAAAATAAGTTAAAAGATTTAGCCGATTATATAAAAAAGTTTAAAAACTTAAACTGTTTTATAAAAGTATATAAGTTGTTTGAAAGATAACCCTAAACACGATTGATAAACAAATAATAATTCTAATGCAATCAAATCAACTTTCTTTTGTTCAAAGATTTCATTTTTAAATATTAAGTTTTCAACTATAAACCCAAATAATATACACTTATTTAACCAAACGTTCCCGTTGATGATGCTAGCTTAGAATTAGTACACACAAATGAAACAATCAAAGGGGTTTGGTTGTAAGCACCGACAATTTCTCACGAAAAGAACAAAGATCATCGTTTGTTCCAAATATACAAACAATTATATTCATATTACTGTTCAAAATAATATCTATATCTATATAAATAATATATTTCAAAACAATTCCATGTGCATGTTTCATTGTCTTCAATCTTCATGATAGTTCCTTTTAGACTTATTTCGTGTGCAATATTTTGCAACACGTTATTTTATTTTATATTCAGAAAGCTACTTTTATAATAAACTAGTATTAGACACTCGCGTTGCAGCGTGAGTGTAAAATCGTAAAAAACTAACGCCAGAATGTTACGTCGAATCGTTGATAAAAATAGGCACGACACAACTGAAAGAAAAACATTAATATAATTAAGTAATTACATATTTCAGTTATATAAAATTTTATATTTTAATAGTTGTAGGAAGAAAAGAAAAATATTCGCTAAAAAATCAAAACATTGAAAAAGTTGACAGATTGTACATGTATAATTTTATAACTTATACATTATAACGCACAATTTCATGTTGAATCTACATTACACTGAAACATTAATAAAAATGAATACGTTCAAATGATATATTTAAGATTTTATAAGATATTCAGTTTTAGATTATAAGAGAAAAAAAAACTGGGTAAAAAACAAATAGATAAGTATTGGGCTCAAGATGTACTTATAGCTAAATTTTAGGG
>BJCO01003552.1:0-10701 GCA_018326465.1 Flaveria floridana
GGGACAGTGGTGCGCGGGCGGGGGTCGGCGATGGTGGTGCGCAGGCGGTGGGGCGGCGACAGTGGTGTCACAGGCGGTGGGCAGCGAGGTGTTGTCGTCGCAGGCGGTGGGCAGCGAGGTGTTCTCGTCGCAGGCGGTGGGGTAGAGTGAGACCTATAAATATTTTTTCTTTTAGTACAGGGGCATTTTACACTTTTCACATTCATTTAACTGAAAAACTTAACAGAAGTTAGTGTAATGGACCAGTCGTGTTACGAGTTGACAACCAGTAAATACCAAACATGTAATTTATCAAAAGTTAAAAATAATATGAATTGATTTAGTTATTTAATAATATATTTATATATTTATATGTAAGATTGTAAATAATGAATTTGAATGCAAGTCGATTTTATAGGTTTTCACCACATTAGTGTTGATTATAGTAGTTTTTGAATTGTTGGCACACGTTTATTTTAAAATTTAAATTAATATTTTTAAAACCGGATCGGACGTCGAACCAGACGTCTTACTGGTTTAGTGGTCAGACCGGTCAGACCGGATTTAAGAATCAGATGACGTCATGATTTATATATATATATATATATATATATATTTATAGTATATTATATATATATATAGTTATATATATAATCAAATATAAGTAATTTATATATGATTTATAAATGTATTTTATAGTTATATATAAAAGTTAACTGTATTTGCATATCTAACACACTAATTTATGGTTCAATACCCCGTTTTTACCTATAAAAATAAAAAAAATACCAAAATCCGGTCCGAACCGGTCCGGTTTCCCGTCCGACCACCGATTCGGGACGAACGGCCGGTTCGACCAGACAAAAACGAACCATAGCAGGCCGGACCGGACACTTGACCGATCCCCGGTCGAACCGGTCGGACCGGCATGTCTGATCCGGTCGTAATAACATTGCTTTTAATTATATATTTATAAGGTTGTCTTGTACTCTATATACGATAAAATTTACATTAGAGATAAAAATGATATATAAATTATTTATTTTGTTTTTTATTTGAGTAGATATGCAAAATAAGTTTTCTATGAATACATAAACAATAGTATAAGTTTTATCAAAAAGCTTATATGTATACCGTAGTTTGAAAAGAGCATAATTATCCTATATGTTAATTTAGGAACTGAGTTATAAGCAACAAGGTACAAGCAGCATCAAAAAGACTTTTTGGTTGTGTTTCATCAGGACCTAAGAATGTTGTGAGGACACTGACAAAGAGTGTTCTAGAGAAGTAGGCGGTGGCCACCACCTCCACCATCACCATCGCTTGCCACTTGATGGTCCTAGGTCCACCATCATTATCGGTGCATGTAGCTTCAGGTTCAATCGACTTCGAACATGTATTTCTATTTTCTTTTTAGGGCTAACAAAACAATGTTGTTTGTTTATCTTTTCTTTTTGAATGTTTACGCCAGATCAAGGTGGAGTTACAGAGAGGTTGCGGTCCGTTCTCGCCGATCTTCGATTCTATTATGCTTAATTGATGTGGTTCATAACTTTTATAGGATGCATGTATGTTGATTTCCAGATGATTTTGTGTTTGTGTTTTATCTATTTGGTTTTGCATTTGATCACATGAAATAACTCGATGCTTCATATTTTGCAGCAAGCTGTGAGCCATCCTCTTACAGAGGATATAATTGAATGGCTTCCCGTCAATAGATAATCATTTATATTTGTAGACATCTACATTAAATTAGTAAATTTAAAAGATTTAAATAAGTGCTTGGTGTTTTGAACATGTATTTATCAACACTAAGTTACAATAAGGTCATCAACAAGCCACAACAAATAGGGACTAATCAAAGATTTGCTACTATTTGTTTTCATATTTTACAATGTGATCTGTAGTATATTATCACATAAGGGCAGGTTTTTGTCTGTTTTAATTAAGTTGTTTAATTAATCCTAAATTTTTAAGGTCTTTTTTCACTTAAAACAGAGTTTGTTATGACATTAAGAGATTGATAAAGATTGAAAATTTAGGGAGTTTTGAAACTTTTGAATACTTTTATAATCTGTACCGGATTGGTAATTTAAGACCTTTTATGCATGTTAATCTAGTGTTGTTACCAATTTTTAGCCTACAAAAATTCGGTTCAAATGTCCAAATACGGAAATGACGTATGGAAATAAGACATTCGGAGACTAGATGCGTTCTTATGGTTGTTGTTGTAATTAGTTTGCATTGACTTTAGCAGCATTACGAAAACACTTCATTGAATATGAATTTCTATTACTTTAGATTAATTATTGATAAATGAATAAATAATGGTTAGGCTTAAAATAGTAATTAATGTTACATGAAAGAAGAGAACATAACATTGATTCACATTCTTGAAATGAAATGGGTGTCATTTGTTTGCTGATGGTCAATTTTTCTTTTCTACTGGTTATTTCTATATGATTTTTTGCATTATAACTTTTCTTGAAGGCTGAGAGTTCAACTACAACATTGAATTGTAGGAGTACAATATTGAGAACATTGTTCATAAGGTAATCATCATCCTATTTTCAAACTAAATATTGCAAACTTGTATTGTTGACAAGATTTATGGTTTTTGATGATACTGTAGGGCTAGCCCTTCTAAGATCCATCAATCTCATAATATCAACCTTTAAATATACACATGAATGTCAAGTGTACGGTGTTTGTTGGTTTCATTTGGGTTCAAGTACCTGTTGGAATTGTAGATATAAGAGATAAGTTGTTGTATCATGATATGTAAACTTGGTAACAGAAAAAACTTGCTCAAAGAATTTTTTAGTTTGGGAACTTATTGCTTTCTCAATGTCTTTGCAGGTCTGCATTCTTACCCTAACTAATAAAGTTATTGACAGTTGAGTTTCTATTCAAGTTTCTAAACTGCTTCAAAGATGTTCTAAACACTTGCAAGTTAAGAGATAATAGTAAAAAAGGTTAATTTTTTTTACTTTAATACAACATAATGCAAGTGGTTAGTTCATTTTTATATCACTTTCTATGATCCAACGACATCAGGCCATCACCACAATTTATGAAGTAGTTTCATGCTAACATATAACTCCACCTGCAAGTTGAATCCCCGCCGCAACACGCGAAGGGGATACAACTAGTAATGGGTTAATTTTACATGAACCATGATGGGTCAAGGGGGCGTTTATGACACATCGGACAAAAGCACATTGTTCCATTCACTTTATGAATACTAGCAAGTTATTATGTCATAAGGAATGGTCAACCTTAAATATTACTATCGTGTTCTGGTTGAATTGATACATGTGTTTGATCAAAACAATGTATCAATTGGTAGATCGTGTTAAATTACCACTTGACTAATAAAAAACAATTTATAAACACGTAAGAAAACAAACAATATTTGTATCTATGGTATAATAATCACTTTGAGAATTTACATTCCTGTTCCATATTGAATGTTCATAATCATTTAGGATAAAGGTGTTAAATCTACATAGATTTGTTGACCAATTCATAAGTTTTACACTCTGCACAAATTTTGATAAGAATTTGATAATACTTATACATGTTATTATTTATAGATTCTTATTTGGGATTTTTGTTCTTTTCATTTTTTTTATTAAAGTTTATAAAGACTAAAAAAGATAAAACATTGTTTTTTATCGCTATCTCTGCAGGTTCCAAAACTTCCACAATAATTTAAACCTTATAACTCCTAACCCAATGGGACAAACTGAATTAGCTTAGTTTTAGTGGTTTTAACGGTTATTAAACAACTCTAGTAATGGTGGCAGGAACCAGAAAGCAGCAATAACGAGCTTCAGCAACGAACGTGGGCTAGCAAGAGCAAGGGCAAGGGAGAGACTGTGACTAACAATTTGTTGCTAGTAATTTCTAACTTGATTCACAATCTAGTAAAATTGAGAGAGCTAAGTTGACAAGTCGGTCAAGTTTGGTTAGTTGATATTGTTTAGAAATTAACATTGTAGTCAAGTAGGTTGGTTAGATCATAGAGTTTAGCAATCCTGATTGTATTCAAATATGTTTAGTTTTTAGTCTATAAATACCAAGTTATGGTATACACAATTGTAGAATGGTATAGTAAGCTTGGTTAGGCTCATAAACACCAAAGTCGTGGTATTAATTGTAATCAAGTTTTTGAATTACTTTTCTTAGTCATAATAAATGTTTGGGAGTTATCCAAATAACATGTTCTTGCATTATCAATTCGACTCTTGACAACTGGCATGTGATGTAGGATTATCGTGATTGACTAACGTGTCGTGGCTTGAGGAAAGTCAACAACATAAGATCAAATGTTGAAGGTTTGAATTACAAGCCAATATGCCAACGTATGTTGCCCAATAACAACCCAGTTGGCAACAAGTGTTGGCCAGACTTGTACATTTTTTTTCTTTTGGTGTTACAGAGTTACGATGTTACAATGTTCATTTATACGTTTAATCATGTGAATATATAGTCACACTCAGATTTCATATACTTATAACATTATACATACCTTGAACCCGCTTCCTACATACAAGTAATAATGTTGTAACTTAATTGTAAGGTTTGTAAAAAAAATTTAGTTAATAGTGGAGGGTTGGTTTAAATGAAATTAAACGTCTTCTTAACCTTGCATAACAAGAGTTTGGGAGTGTTTGGGTAATGTAAGGCTTGATAAACACATGGTTATTCTAAACCCCTAAAATTATACTTACAGATATTCTAGAATTATTATACGCACAAAGCCTCATAAAAACACCGCTTAACATTATAAGGGTAAACATATTGAAAGAATAAGTATTAACGTAAACAAACCAAGCTGTTTAGTTATATGTTTGTTCATATATCAATGTGAAAGTAACCCTATTTTGCATGAACTAATAATTATAAATTTTAGAGTAAATTATCATTTGCATCCCTAACGTTTGTTCTAACAATTTGCATCCCTACGTTTGTTCATTTTAACAATTTGCATCCCTATTGTTTTAAAATTGCCATCTGCCACCTGACGTTTCATTTTATCTCTATTTGAGTGTTTGTTGTTTCATATTTGTATCCGTTTGAGTCCAGATGACTAACGTCGTTAGTTTTTCTGTTAAACTATTGTTAAAATGACTAAACTACCCCTGAACATTAAAAAAATTAAAAAAAAAAACTTTAACACCATCCACCAACATCATCTTCTTCACCACCAACTCTACACACTCTCTCTCTCTCTCTCTCTCACTCTCTCAGACACACACTCTTTCTCTCCCTCCCTCTCCCCTTTCCATCACTACTACCACCACCACAACCTCATGTCTACCATCACAACCCATCACCACCATGATAACCCATAACCATCTGTCACCAAACCACCACCAAAACTCATACTCTTCCTCCCTTCCTCCCTCCCTCTCTCTCTCTGCCACAACAACCGTACCATCACTGTCACCTCCACCACTTCTACCGAGCTCATTTGCCCGAATAGCAACGGTGGATTCCTTGAAGAATATGAAAATCCTAACCCCCAAAAGCCAATTGCAGCAGTGCATCCTTGCCATCCGGCTTTCGAATCGTCTTCTCCACAGCCTCCTGCTCTGATGATGCGATCAGCGACCTTCAAATTCCAACCGATCTATCGGTGTTGTTCGGTGGTCTGGTGGCTCGCGATGGTCTCCACTCTATCTGTGTTGTTCAAACTCCGGCCGATGGTTCGGTGTTGTTCGGAAATGTCGGTGACGGAGTCCGGTGAGATCGACGGGAGGCATTGGAGGAACGATTGGTAGACTGAAGTGGGGTTTAGGGATGATGATGAAAAGGATGAAGGTATTTATAGTTTTGATTGATGTTTGGACGTTATTGTCTTCTCCATTTTGAAGGTTCTTAAGGTTATCGGTAATGGCAGATGGTCAACGATAAGGGGTGGAAGTTTCTTTGTTTGCAAACTGGTAAATGGTTGCAGGAAAGAAACCCTTAAAAGAGAGAAGGGGGAAAGAATGAAAGGACGAAAATGCCCCTGCAAGGGAGAGAAAAAAATACGCATTTAACTGCCCATATTAACAGCGTCAGCCACAAGGATGCAAAAAAGAAAAAATTTAAAGGCATAGGGGGCGATTCAAGGTTTTGAAACTATAGGGATGCAAAGGGTTAAAATGGACAAAAATCAGGGATGTAAATGGTAATTTACTCTAAATTTTATGTTGGGCTTGTGTCATATTCTAATGTAGGCCCAAGTGTTGAATACCGGGCCTTACTCTTTTTGGAGGCCTAAGACCGCGCTTCACGAAAATGGGCCTAACCTGGGCTGTGAGTATCCGTTTCTGACGTGCTACCAGTCAAACGACCGTGGAAATGAGGGACACATTATAGTAACTGCCGTAGGTGGGTTATCCCGTTAATTTTCTGAAATAAGGCATCTAAATGGGTTTTTGGGCCACTTTTATGTTTTTTCTAGTTTTCAGGTTTTGTTTTAGGCTTTTGTTTAGCCTAGGGTTGTTTGTTTTAGGCCCATCCTAAATGTTTGTTTGCTTATTTAAGTTGAGTTAATGTAAAGTAGAAGGACACTTGACATTATTGAGAATTAAAATTCAATCTTTTCAAATTCGTGACTCTTGGGTCGAATTTGAGGGTTTGGGTGAAGAACTTCACGGGTATTCGCAGAATTAACATGATAGTACTTTGATTTCGTTTAGTGTGCTACATCAGTTGGTATCAGATCCAAATTTCTGGCTCAAAAATACCTCCGAGAAGAAACGCCAGGCCAATCGATGAAGTTTATAAACGGGAGTTGGAGCAACGGTTTATGGCAAGAGTGGAGCAACGATTGGATCAAGTGGTCGATTAATTGACTGGTCGGATGGCTGATTTGATGAATCGTAGAGGGCAGTCTCCCAATCATAGAGACGAGTCTGATCTTGACAATCCATTTTACGATGAAGATGGTTACTCTTCAGAAGGGAACCCAGAAAGGGGACCAGAAAGGCAACCAAGGCATGAACATAGGGAGGAAAATAGACGTTGGGTCACTGGGATTAGAATTGATATCCCAGAGTTTGATGGGTCTAGTTTGAATCCAGAAGGGTTTATTGACTGGCTGGCTAATGTAGAGGAGGTATTTGAACTCAAAGAGGTGCCTGAAAACAAGCGAGTGCCTTTGATTGCTACCAGGTTACGTGGTAGGGCATCAGCGTGGTGACAATAGTTGAAACTAACACGCAACAGGGTTGGAAAATCAAGGATTGTGACATGAGCCAAAATGAAAAAGTGTATGCGTTCTAATTTTTTGCCTCATAATTTTCAACGTTTGATGTACTAGCGTTTGTAGAATTTGAAATAGGGGTCTAAGTCGGTTGATGACTACACAATCGAGTTTTACCAATTGGTTGCTCGAAATGATATTCAGGAATCTAAAGAACAACTTGTTGCTAGGTATATCGGGGGTTTGAGGGTTCAGATAATGGAATCTTTAAATCTTTTTGATCCTGTAATGATTGCTAAGGCACACCAAAGGGTGTTGGCTTTTGAGAAGCAAAACCGTCGTGTGGGCGGTTCGTATTCTTCTACCCATGGTGGTTGAAATTCTGGATCGAGTAGCGGGGCCAATAAGGCTGTGTCCAATCAACAGAAACCTATGGCGACTAATACTGGTTCATCTTCTAAGGGTGCTAGTAGTAGTGGTGCCAAATGTTTTGGTTGTGGGGAGACAGGCCATCGGTACGCTGACTGTAAGAAGGTGGGTACGTCATATGTTCGTTGAATCTGAGGATGAACAACATGAAGATTATGAAGATTCCCCAGTATTTGATGAAGAGGCCGATTATGAAGAAGAGTTTGTGACTGGAGATGTTGGGGTGAACTTGGTGGTTAGACAAGTTTGCTATGCCCCAAAGGCGGATGACGATGACTGGCTTAAACCCAACATCTTTCATTCAACTTGTACTGTTCTGGGTAAGGTTTGCACCTTTGTTATCGATTCGGGAAGCTATGATAATTTAGTTTCAGAAGAGGCTGTTAAAAAGTTAGATTTGAAGACAGAAAATTGTTCTAAACCTTATAAGCTCCAGTGGCTCAAGAAAGGTGGTGAGGTAATGGTTTCTAAACGAGCTCTTGTTTCCTTTTTTGTTGGTGAAACATACAGGGATGAAGTCTGGTGTGATGTGGTACCCATGGATGCATGTCATTTGCTATTGGGTAGACCTTTGGAGTATGATCGTAGCATCGATCATAATGGGCGGTCTAACACTTATAGATTTTTGTTTGGTGGTGTGAAAATTACCCTAGTCCCAATCAAGCATAAGGAGTTATCCATGAAGCCGTCGGATAATCTTTTAACTCTTAATCAGTTTGAAGAGGAATTGGAGGAGGCAGGAAATGTTTTTGTGTTGATAAGGAAAGAAGTGCCTGTAGAGGTTGGTGTTCCTGATGCTATGATTCCTTTACTTGAGGAATTTTCTTATGTTTTCCCCAATGAGTTACCTGATGGATTGCCACCTTTGCGCGACATTCAACATCACATTGATTTGGAGCCCGGGTCATAACTACCTAATAAGCCACATTACAGGATGAGTCTGGGAAAACATGAGGGGTTACGTAGACAGGTTGAAGAACTGGTGTAGGCGGGTTATCCCGTTAATTTTCCAAAATAAGGCCTCTAAGTGGGTTTTTGGTCAACTTTTATGTTTTTTCTAGCTTTCGGGTTTTGTTTTGGGCTTTTGTTTGGCCTAGGGTTGTTTGTTTTAGGCCCATCCTGAATGTTTGTTTGCTTATTTAAGTTGAGTTCATGTAATGTAGAAGGACACTTGACATTATTGAGAATTAAAATTCAGTCTTTTCAAATTCGTAACTCTGGGTCGAATTTGGGGGTTTGGGTGAAGAACTTCATGGGTATTCGCAGAATCAACGTGATAATACTTCGATTTCATTCTGTGCGCTACATCAGTTGGTATCAGAGCCAAATTTCTGGCTCAAAAATGCCTCCATAAAGAAACGCCAGGCCAATCGATGAAGTTTATTAACGGGAGTTGGAGCAACGGTTTATGGCAAGAGTGGAGCAACGATTGGATCAAGTGGTCGATCAATTGACCGGTCAGATGGCTGATTTAATGAATCATAGAGGGCAGTCTTCTAATCATAGAGACGAGTCTGATCTTGACAATCCATTTTATGATGAAGATGGTTACTCTTCCGAAGGGAACCCAGAAAGGCGACCAGAAAGGAAACCAAGGCGTGAACATAGGGAAGGAAATAGACGTTGGGACACTAGGATTAGAATTGATATCCTAGAGTTTGATGGGTCTAATTTGAACCCATAAGGGTTTATTGACTGGCTGGCCACTGTAGAGGAGGTATTTGAACTTAAAGAGGTGCCTGAAAACAAGCGGGTGCCTTTGATTGCTACCAGGTTACGTGGTAGGGCATCAGCGTGGTGGCAACAGTTGAAACTAACACGCAACAGGGTTGGAAAATCAAGGATTGTGACGTGGGGTGAAATGAAAAAGTGTATGCATTCTAATTTTTTTCCTCATAACTTTCAACGTTTGATGTACCAGCATTTGCAGAATTTGAAACAGGGGTCTAAGTCGGTTGATGAGTACACAACTGAGTTTTACCAATTGGTTGCTCGAAATGATATTCAGGAATCTGAAGAACAACTTGTTGCTAGGTATATCGGGGGTTTGAGGGTTCAGATTATGGACTCTGTAAATCTTTTCGATCTTGTAACGATTGCTGAGGCACACCAAAGGGCGTTGGCTTTTGAGAAGCAAAACTGTCATGTGGGCGGTTCGTATTCTTCTGCCCCTGGTGGTGGAAATTCTGGATCGAGTAGAAGGGCCAATAAGGTTGTGTCCAATCAACAGAAACCTATGACGACTAATACTGGTTCATCTTCTAAGGGTGCTAGTAGTAATGGTGCCAAATGTTTTGGTTGTGGGGAGACAGGCCATCGGTACGCTGACTGTAAGAAGGTGGGTAGGCGCCATATGTTCGTTGAATCTAAGGATAAATAACATGAAGATTATGAAGATTCCCCAGTATTTGATGAAGAGGCCGAGTATGAAGAAGAGTTTGTGACTGGAGATGTCAGGGTGAACTTGGTGGTTAGACGAGTTTGCTATCCCCCAAAGGCGGATGACGATGAATGGCTTAAACCCAACATTTTTCATTCAACTTGTACTGTTATGGGAAAGGTTTGCACCTTTGTTATCGATTCAGGAAGTTGTGATAATTTAGTTTCAGAAGAGGCTGGTAAAAAGTTAGCTTTGAAGACAGAAAATCATTTTAAACCTTATAAGCTCCAGTGGCTCAAGAAAGGTGGTGAGGTAGTGGTTTCTAAACGAGCTCTTGTTTCCTTTTCTGTTGGTGCAACATACAGGGCTGATGTCTGGTGTGATGTGGTACCCATGGACGCATGTCATTTGCTGTTGGGTAGACCTTGGGAGTATGATCGCAACATCGATCATAATGGGCGGTCTAACACTTATAGATTTTTGTTTGGTGGTGTGAAAATTACCCTAGTCCCAAGCAAGCAGAAGGAGTTATCCACAAAACCGTCGGGTAATCTTTTAACTCTTAATCAGTTTGAAGAGGAATTGGATGAGGCAGGAAATGTTTTTGTGTTGATAGGGAAGGAAGTTCTTGTAGAGGTTGGTGTTCCTGATGCTATGATTCCTTTACTTGAGGAATTTTCTGATGTTTTCCCCGATGAGTTACCTGATGGAT
>BJCO01003553.1:0-11860 GCA_018326465.1 Flaveria floridana
AGTTAAAGATAGATAATGAACGAATGAAAGACAGAGAATGAATGAAAGTTAAAGATAAAGAATGAATGAATGAAAGAATGAGAAAAAAAGATAATAATAATATTATCTATGTGTATGTATGATGTGTGATAGCATAAAAGTAAAGAAACGGTTTTAATGAAAGTAAAGTATGTTTTAGTATAAAACTAGAACTCACTCAGTAACGCTGACTTTTTATATGTTTCCAGTTGATAGGTAGTGTTGCTGAGGATGGCACGAGGCGGCTACTCAGCTCTTTTGGGATGACATTCTTTTGTTTAATGCTTTTGTATTGTAATGTAAACAAATGATATTTTGTAATGAGTGTTGTATTACTTTGCAAAAGTATTTATAAAAAAATAAAAAGTTATTTTCAAAGTTTCTGTTGTATGGTTTTAGTAAAGATTATATAATGGTGTGTTTTCGAGTGCGATGATGACCAGCTGTGAGGAGGCCCGGGAACCGGGCCTTACAGAAGGTCAATTCGGGTATATATCCAATCCTTTCATACATGGTGAAAGGTAATACTTTTCTTATGTTTCTAAATTTCTATTATACATCATTTATTAGATTATAATTGTTTTATTTTATTTTTAGATATCTTGGCCATTCTAGTTTCAACAGTAGCTTCTGAGTCAGCTTTTAACACAGGCGGACGAGTAGTGCACGCCTACAAAAGTTTATTATCCCCTAATATTGTTGAAGCATTGATATACACACAGGACTGGATTCGAAAGGGAAGAAAAAAATTAGTAAAGTTGAGGATTTGGATAAATTCGACGAGTTGTCAAAAGGTAACTTAATTTATTTTGGTATTGATATTTTTGTATTGTTAGATACTAACTGAAGGTTTCATTAGATATTTTTGATAAAAATTAGGCTGATAGTGATTGTTGAGGATTGAAGAACAACTAGAAGTGGACTTCTTGCTCATTTGAGTGATGGAGATTTTGGTTATTATTTATTTCTATCTATTTTGGTTATTATTATTACTTTAAATTTTTAACTCATCAATTGTTTGAAATTAAACTCATTAGTCGTTTACTTATTTAGTTATTTGGATTTTCAACTCAGTCATTATCTTATTTTGATTTTTTGGTTATCATTTCTTGTCAACTTGATATATCATGTTATAAAAAGGTTAACAATATGCAGCTACTTTTCTTATTTCATATGCATTACAAGAATAGGTACACCACAGTGAGTATATTAGTTTGTTAGTGTTTGGCTCATGTTTGACAAATTGTTTTCATAAAATCCTTTGTGCTTTCTTGTTATGTTGGACTGATTTCTACAAATGATGGGTTGTAGTAAACTTTAAATCCTTGATTCCTAGTTATAAAATTTTAGCTCTTTATTAAAGAATTGTGCACCATACCATATAACGATCTCTGCAACTGGCAAAGATGTATAACTAGTAAACATTTTGGTTGGTTTTGTACTAAAATAAAGAAGATCCAAGTATGCTTGCTCCTATTATAAATTCAAGTCTCATAGACATTTCATCAAACACCTTGTAGGCATTACAGTAATCAAATCTTGAGATGCCAAATAATATTCAATTCATTCCCATAACCACATGTTTCATCTACATTCTATGATTATAACAATAAAATTCTATCTATCAAGGTTAAAATATGAAAAATAAACTGAAACTTAGCAATAACCCAACACATTTCATAACAATAAAACGTTGACTATCCTTCTATGTTGATGGCAATGAAACTAAAAATAATCAGATGTATCATCCAACGGTGATAATTTCTTCTTTGTTTATTCACTGAATTAACAAATGAGTTTTGTTTGTCCATGATCTTTTGCTTCTGATGTTTGTGTTACGATAGAAAATGAAAAGAGAGAAAAACAGAGTAGGAAAGTTCAATTCATTTCATCGCTACTCAATACGTACAATCCAATTGGTATATAACGACCTAACGAACATAACGACTACCGTTACTCAAGTTTCCAATGTAAACAACTACAGCCCTTAACTATCATTTATTACAACAATAGTCCTTCAAATTATTCGTATCGTGATAATACTCCCTCCGTATAACATTCTTGTCCTCAAGAATGAAGTGGAAACTGAGGATACTTCAAAACGAAATCCTCTGCAACTTCCCAAGTAGCATCATGCAAAGGAAGGTCTTGCCATTGAATCAAGAATTTAACCACTGGTTTATTACCCACGCGAGCCAACTTCCTGTCCAAGATTCTAAGATGTTATAAGGAAGCAGTAGACGTGGTTGGCAAGGAAACTACTTGTTGAGGAGGTCCTGCAGCCTTCTTTAACAACGAAACATGGAAGGTATGATGAATTTGTGCCCCAACAGGTAACTCCAAATGATAGGCAGCTGCTCCAACTTTGGCCAACACTTTAAAAGGACCATAATATTTTGGAGACAACTTAGTGTAACGATGCACTCTAATTGAAGATTGTATATATGGATGTAACTTGAGAAAGACCCAATCGCCCACTTCAAAAAAACGTTCGGTACGATGCAAATCTGCAAATTGTTTCATGCGATTCCTGGCTTTAGCAAGAGAGTGTTTCATAACCAGTGACATAGCTTGGCGTTGCTGGAACCAATCTTCGATAGAAGCGACCGGAGAAGAAACAGGAAAATGGGGAGCTGCTAAGGGTGGATCGAAACCAAATAAGGCTTTAAAAGGTGCCATCTGAATTGAAGAATGCCATGTGGTATTATACCACCATTGGGCCATAGAAAGCCAATTAAACCAAGAGTGTTGATCATGCATGACCATGCACCGCAAATACGTTTCCAAACACCTATTTAAAACCTCCGTTTGCCCATCCGATTGAGGATGATAGGCTGTTGAGAGAGCTTGTTTAATACCTTGTAAACGTAAAAAATCTTTCCAGAATTTACTCATGAAAAGAGGATCTCGATCAGATACAATGGTCTGGGGACACCCATGTATCTTAAAAACATGATCCAATACCAATTGAGCAATCTTAGGGGCAGAATAAGGATGTTTGAGTGGAATAAAGTGGCCATATTTTGTAAAACGATCGACAATAACCAAAATGGAATCAAACCCATTTGAACGAGGTAGCCCATCAATAAAATCCATAGAAATATCCGTGAATATGGATAAAGGAATTGGTAAGGGGTTTAATAACCCTGGAGATGCGACAGTTTCATACTTTGCCTGTAAACAAATGTGACAGGCCTTCACAAAAGCCTTAATGTCTCGCGTGGCCCCCTTCCAATAAAATATACTTTTGAATCGTTGTAAAGTGGCCTGAATGCTAGAGTGCCCAGCTTGAGAAGAATCATGGCACCAAGATAGAAGTTCTTCACGTAATTAAGAATCATTGGGAATCCACAGTTTTTGTTTCCGCTTGAGTAACCCATCTTGAAAGGTAAAATGAGGAACTAGTTCACCACTAGTTATTCTTTGAATCAATGATTGAGCAATAGAATCCTGCTGCAAAGCATTCTTCAACTTATCCAACAACAGCGGCTGATAAGAAGAAACGGTAGTGACCAAAAGTGTGGAACTATGCATTCGAGACAACGCATCTGCAGCCCTATTATCACTGCCCTTTTTATAGACTATATCATAGTCATAGCCTATAAGCTTACTGAGCCAAGTGTGTTGCAAGGGCGTGGTAATTTTTTGTTCTAAAAGGTGCCTCAAGCTTTTTTGATCCGTCTGAATAGTGAAATGCTTGAGGATAAGGTATTGATGCCAATGTTTGATAGCCATAAGTATGGCAAGTAATTCCTTCTCATAAACTGATAGTGTCATTTGTCGCGGGGAAAGGGCCTTACTAACATATGCAAGAGGGTGATTATCCTGCATTAGAACAGCTCCCAACCCTTTCGATGATGCATCAGTTTCAACAATAAAATCTTTTGACCAATCGGGTAATGCAAGGACAGGTGCATTAATCAAAGCAGATTTCAATTGTTCAAAAGAAGCTTGAGCATTATCAGACCAATGGAATGCATCTTTTTGAAGAAGGGTAGTTAATGGTTTAGCAATAGCACCATAAGACGAAATGAAACGTCTGTAATACCCGGTTAGCCCCAAGAAACCACGAAGTTGCTTCACTGTCACTGGAACCGGCCACTCTTTAATGGAAGCAATCTTTGATGGATCAGTAGCTACCCCATTTTTTGAAATTACATGGCCCAAATATTCGACTTGAGTTCCCACAAAGCTATATTTGGATTTCTTGGCAAACAATTGATGAGAACGGAATAAAAGAAATACTTCTCGAAGGTCCAACATGTGTTGTTGTAAGGACTTGCTATACACCAAGATATCATCAAAGAAAATAAGTACTTTCTTTCGTAGCAATGGTTTAAAAACTACATTCATGAGACCTTGAACGTAGCAGGAGCGTTAGTTAACCCAAATGGTAAAACTAAAAACTCGAATAAGCCTTGGTGAGTACGAAATGTAGTTTTATGAATGTCTTCGGAGTGCATCCGAATTTAATGATAGCCTGAATGGAGGTCCAACTTTGAGAACACTTCAGCACCTCCTAGTTCCTCTAGCAATTCTTTGATGAGAGGAATGGGAAAACGGTTCTTAATGGTATGATCGTTGAGCTTCCTATAATCGACACATAATCTCCAAGAACCATCTTTTTTTAACTAATACGACAGGAGAAGCAAAAGAGCTAACACTGTCACGAATAATCCCCATATCCTTCATCTCCTGAACCATTTTCTCAATAACATCTTTTTGACCCATTGGGTATCTATAAGCTCGCTGATTGATGGTCACATTCTCATCTATTAATCGTATCTTATGATCAAAAGAGTGAGATGGTGGAAGAGAATTAGGAGTTTGGAAAATGTCCTCAAAC
Source organism: Flaveria floridana (assembly GCA_018326465.1). Taxonomy (NCBI): domain Eukaryota; kingdom Viridiplantae; phylum Streptophyta; class Magnoliopsida; order Asterales; family Asteraceae; genus Flaveria; species Flaveria floridana. The sequence continues at coordinate 4,865 of BJCO01003553.1, forward strand.
TCCAGTAACAAGTTATTGACCTCCTCAGTGAGGTTGGAATTAGAAACTATAGATTGATGCTGAAATACACCATTTTCAGCCATTTGTAGACTAAACAATTCAGCATGGCTCAAAGTGTTACTGGATGTTAACAATGAATGCATCTTTTCTACCGAACATAATGATAATTCTTTGTGATTAATGCCCTTCAACTCCAAAAACTTCTCACTAATCTTGAATTGCATAGTAAGATTTTTGAAATTCCAAATGATATCGTTCAGTGTTTGTAACCACTGAATACCCAATACCATATCATAATTTCCTAAGGGTAGAAGGAGAACATCAGCCTTGAACCAATTGCCTTGCATCAACCATTGAAAATCTTTGCACAAATTATAACAAGGTAGTTTATTACCATCTGCCACCGTGACTGTCATGGATGGAACAACAGTTGTATGACACTTCAACCGAGTTGCTAACTCACAATCTAAGAAAATATGAGTCGAGCCCGAGTCAATTAGAATCTGTAGTTGACGAGTTCCAATTGTACCAACAATACACATAGTAGAAAAAGATGGTACACCCATAAGAGCATGAATGGAAATGAGTGGATCAGCATGCAAATTTTGAAGAGGAGCTTCAATCTCAACTTCAGAAGGGTTGAAATCAGTAGTCACATCTTCATTAGCACCAATTTCTAACACATACAACTGCTTATACTTGCAATTATGAGTGGGAGTGTACTTTTCTGTGCACCAAAAACACTCACCTCTAGCTCGTTTGTCTTCTGCTTCTTTAGTAGAGACCTTCCTAACACCTTTAATCATCTTACTCGCCGGAGGAGTAGGAAGTAACGAAAGATTGGCAGTTGTATTTGGCAAAACATTATTTCCCACACTAGTGCTATGAGTTTTATAAGGATTGTTAGTCAGTTTAGGAACTGTGCTAACCGAAGATAAAGCATTAACCACCTTCTTTGTATCCTTATTGCCAAAAAGAGTAGAATATACTACTTCTTGCTGTTTTGCCATAGCAATCGCCTCTCTCAGAGTTTTTGGTTTAAAAATCTTAACCAAACATCTGATTTCAGGCTTCAATCCAGCCACAAACAACCCAGCCGCATAATTTTCACATAATTTTACTCTAGTAAGAAGTGCATCAAAAGCATCACAGTACTCTTCAAGTGTACCTGTTTGATGAAGGTTCTTTAAGTCTTCAATAGGTTCTTCCGACAACCTTACAAAGAATCGGTTGAGGATCGAACGCGAATAATCTTCCCATAACATCTCTTCGACATCACGATCTTGGCTTGTAACAAAACCTTGATGCCACTGCAGTGCAACTCCATCCAAATGGATAACAGCATAATGAACCTTCAGTTGAGCAGGAGTCTTATCCATCGAAAAAAAGTGATTACACTTGTACAACCATCCTTCTACATCTTCACCACTGAACTTGGGAAAATCTAGTCTACCCAGCCTCATCAATCGTTCTTCATGGTAGTTATTGTTCTTAGGGTTCTTCTCGAACAATTCCTTCAACGATTTGAGCTGCAGGCAAACTTCCGCCATTTGAACTTGCAAATTCTTGATGTGATTCGAATTTTCTTCCAAAATTGACTGTTGAACTTGAATCAATTGCGAATTGTCCTTCGAAATCTTCTCCAATTTCTCCATTTCTTGTTGTCTTGTCGCTGCCATTCACGACCGCCGCTACTTCGCCGGAGCTCCGATGAGGATCGGTGCTCTGATACCAATTGTTACGATAGAAAATGAAAAGAGAGAAAAAAATAGAGTAGGAAAGTTCAATTCATTTCATCGCTACTCAATACGTACAATCCAATTGGTATATAACGACCTAACGAACATAACGACTACCGTTACTCAAGTTTCCAATGTAAACAACTACACCCCTTAACTATCATTTATTACAACAATAGTCCTTCAACTTATTCGTATCATGGCAGTTTGCCACTCAGACCATCAAATTGGGAATCGGTTCTACGACACCCGACTAGAACCGATAGAAGTACCCATTGATTTACTAAACCGTGTATTTGGAAATAGGCGCGGTTCCGGGTTTTGAAATTAACCTAGTCGGTCCCTTGTTCCGGGTCGGTCCAGGGTAGAAATTCACAGGTATAACCGAATGCTCACTCCTACCTAAGACCCAACATTGTCACCATATCTCATTATCCGTTCAACCGAATGCTCACTCCTACCTAAGACCCAACATTGTCACCATATCTCATTATCCGTTCGATTGTAAACAAACCAATCGGCTCTGTTCAGTTTGGAAACGAGCCAAACACGAGCAAAGGGCCGCTCGATTCGACTTGTCTTATGAACTTCCCTAGGCTAGACACTGAAAAACGAACTTGTTCGAAGCTGGGCGACGACAAAGTTGAAAATAAGCTCAAAGTTGGCTGCATTTTACAAAAAAAACTAGTGGGGTTACCTCTCAGTTAGGGGCTGTTTGGTAATACTGAATGATTAAGTGTTGAATCAATAAGAGGTCTGAACCATTAAGTGCTGAACCATTAAGAGGTCTGAACCATTAAGTGTTGAACCATTAAAAGGTTTGAACCATTAAGAGCTAGTATATTGCTTAACTATTCAAAAACAGATGTCTGACCAATTCAGATAAAAGGTTTTAACCATTCAGCATTAGACCTCTTAACCATTCAGCATTAGTATAATGCTTAACAATTCAGAGGCAAATGTCTTAACCATTCAGACATTTGCTTGCGAAACAAACAATCTGAACCATTAAGTGTTGAATCATTCAGATATCTGAACTATTAAGATGTTGATTAAGAGACTACCAAACATCCCTTTAGTTAGAGATCATTGAAGAAAAATAACCTAAAATTAGAAGTGTTTGTAAACATTTTCTAAGTTGTGATTAATCATAATAATAAGTGAAAGTTGAAATTATTAACCAATAGCCCTATTATAAAAAGAGACATTCTACAATTCTGAGGGTCGATAAATACATAAATCATTTATATATAAATACATAAGGTATAAATAATATTATTAGTTATTTAATATATAAATACATAAGGTATAAATACATAAGTCATTACTATTTAATTTCGTTATTTTATACGAGAGATAATATAACTATTTAATTTGAGAGATAATTGAATGAGATGGTAGGTATGTGACACGTACAAAAATGTGCTTAAAAATTTAACGTGTGACAAAAGTTTTACTTCTTTATTAGAATAAAAATATATTCTACAATTCGGATGGTCACTAAATACATAATTCACTTTGATATAAGTAGATTTTTTACTAGCGATCTCACACACAGTTTAAATCTGTTCTTAAATCAATCCTTATTCAGAACAAGACTTAGAACCATTAATCTACAAGCTCGCATACATAAAAAAAACATCTTGATTCCATTAAAACAAAACCTCTATAATAATTTTGAGCAGATAATTACATAAACCACATAAACACTTTGTATTGTAATTAAATTGTAACCAAAATTAGTTCTGCAATGAAACACATCCAGTATCCCTCTAAAACACATATGGAATAAAAGCCTTAACGTCCTTAGGTAATTTGTCCCCGAACTTCGATATGTACCATTCTCTCGTCGCGTAACTCCTTCCCGTCAAATAAACAATCGTGCCTAAAGTGAAAGCAAACGCGTACAACGTTTGTGAAATGCAAGCGATTCCTACATACCCGAAGATCTCAAAGAGATAGTGTGGGCATATAACCAAATCAAACAACCCTCCTTGAGGGATTTTGTACTCTTTGTCTCCTTCCTTCCTTAGACTTGCAAGAATGCAGTGATGGTAGAAGTTCCCGATTATGCCGATCACGAATAGGGTAACTCCAATGTATTTGAGATCTATCGAAGGATTAGGGAAATCTTGTGATAGATGTTGAGCATAGATCATTGTTGCAGTTGAAAGGGTGTAACTTAATGTGATGATTATTGTAGATTCTAACCCCATGAAACCGCTATATTTGTGAAGGAATAAGACCTGCATGGATAATTATTAATCTGGTTATGTTGGTTATACTAATATAAGAAACACGTTGTTTTCTTAAAATAATAATAATAAAGAATAATTGATAAAAGATGATATCTAGTTTAGCTAATCGATTAAAGAATTTATATTATTTTGTACATCCACATCTTCATATTTATACTAAAAACACTAATTTTTTTATTTTTCTTTCAATTAAATAATTTTTTATATATTTAGCATTACATACTTTACTCACAACTACTTTAAAAAATATTAAAAATTTATGAGGTTGTATGTGTTTCTTCAAATATGATGATTAACAATAATATTTTCTTTGTTCCTCGGTCATAACCACTTATAACCATCCCACATAATATAAGACACACACTCACATAAAAATAAAAAATCTATTATAAATGCTTTTAGTTAACAAACATTTTCATGTGAAGTGTAATTCTATTGATCAAGATACTTAAACCAAAATACTTTCATTATTTTTAACACGTACTTGTAAGTTAATTTACTACTGTTTTATATTCATAGATGCTTTAACTAGTTACACGTTTAACATAAAATTAAAACATAATATGCATAAAATTATTTTTTTATTATGTATCGGGTCGAGCCAAATTCACGGTTGTTGAGATTGTTACTTTTTCCTTTTTCCCAAATTTTATTTGTTCAGTTTCAAATTGTTTCACATAAAGGGAAGATGTTTGTATATAACAATTTATTAAGCTAATTAAGTTGGTTTCATTATTAAATTAATTTAAAAATCTAAAGCCTAAAGATGCAAGATTTTAATTTTAACATATTCTAAAAATATTATATTTTATATTATTTTAATATACTCATAGAAGCTCAAAGAATATGTTCATCGTAATCGTATAATTTTACAAGTATATAAAATCATTCACAATAAGTAAATTACATTTTATACAATTCAAACTATAACGATAACATCTATACCAATAGTTTTAACAATAACACTTCTGCCTTTTATTGTTATCAACAATAGTAATCTCCCTTACATAAAAACAAGTTATAAAAATAATTTACTTTAATTTTCTAAAAATGTAAATTGTAATTTAGTTTAACAACTTCATTTAAGGAATCTTATGTTTAGAAAGTGTACCTCAAGAACCCGTTTCAAGAAATGAACGGTGAGAGCCGAAGAAAGCAACACAAATCTAAGATCTTGACCAGGAAACAAGAAGAAAGACGACAATCCCACGACAAATGCTGGCGAATAGAGCAGAAGCATCCCGGTTCGACTAGACAACTTCATCTCATTTTCTTTCTTTACAACACCTTTATTCGTGAATTTGGAATACTGCATGTGTTTACCTTTGAATTCCTGATACCCTGCATTTGTCAGTGACGAGATACCTATCACCGACATCGTTGTTATGAACAACGATGGCGGTGGTGGGAACAAGAAGTTTAGCAAAATAGAAGGAATGATCATTTTGATTAGATGGTTTTTGTTTGTGTGTGTTTTTTTGTGGTGTGATGTTTGTAAATAAAAAGAAATGGGTTTATGAAAGTGTTTGAAAGAAGTGGGTACAAGTAGAGCTTTCTTGACCACGAACAAACTAGTGGTTGTAGACCACACTAGGTCATAAAGTAGTACGATAATAATAACAAAAATTAAAGGAAAAAAGGGTTTCAGAAGAACAAAAAAGAACAAAAGTACACAACGTTCACGGTTTAAACTAAAATGTAAGAAATTTTGCATTTTATCAAAACTTTTTTCTTACAAATGTCTATTTCACTTTGCACTACTATAACATGTTTCTTTAACAGAGACCCCGGCGCTTGTAATATTAGTGTTAGTTGCTTCTATTAATGTGACTTATGTCCAACAAGGACGGAGTCTCTTCTATTTTTAATGATCTTTCAAAACAATGGTTAATCTACTAGTGAAACAAACAAACATGAACAGGGAACTCCATTTAATTACATAAATTAACGAATATGAACATAGGTCGCGTGAATGTTCTGTAGTATGTTCATGTATGCTCGTTATGTTTGTTTATGTTAGTTTGTTTATGTTCATTCACGATTATTTGTTGATTTATTATGTGAAGTGTTTGACTAACTTTATAATTATGTAAGGTGATTATGTCTAAGTTTGAGATAAAAAAATCTTTGTTTTATCTATTTTTTAATTATATGTTTATTTGCGTTCGCTTGCGTTCACCTATATGTTTGTGAACCGTTCAGTAATGCGTTTATGAACAAGGTAATTTCTTAATGAATGAATACGAACACAATTTTTTATTCGGTTATGTGCTAATAACTATTCATAAACAAAATCAAAACTAAATAAATGAACATGAAGAAGACCTTGTTCTATTCAGTTTGATCCACTTACAGCCATATCGATCGATGAAGCAAATGACACGTGTTGTTAGGAGCGCAATGCTTAAGAAGTCAAGACAACCATAAAAAGTATTAATTGTGTCCTAACATGCTATCAAAAAAATCCGACATTTTTCTTAAAATAAACTTTAGAAGAAAAAAAAATTATATAACCATGTTTTTCTTTATTTTTTAAACTATCTATTCCTTAATTTTTCACCACCTATAAATTTTTTAAACTCTAGCATTTTGATTATAAATAGTTAAATATGCCAAGGCAATATAGCCAAGGTAAGAGAAAGAAGAAGACAGGACCTAAGAATGGTCAAGTTCATAAAGGCTGCGAATGGAAAGGTTTTGGTGAACGAGAAAGATATCAAGGTGCGATGGAAAACTTACTTCGATAACCTATTTAACATAAGGAATCCAAATCAACAAACTGAGATAGATAGAACAACCCAAACAACGCAACAAAACCAATGCTATTGTAGAAGCATCACAGTTGACGAAATTAAAAAGAGTTATGAAGAAAATGGGAAGGGCTAAAGCGGTGGGGCCAGACAACATACCGATTGAGGTGTGGAAATGTCTGGGTGATGAGGGTCTCCAATGGCTAATAGATCTATTTAACACTATCTTTAAGACAGGGAAGATGCCAG
>BJCO01003554.1:0-11579 GCA_018326465.1 Flaveria floridana
ATTGGGTGGGTTATTGACAACTTTCAATTATTCCCTTTTTGCATTACAGATCCTTCATTGAAGATTGTGGAGCAGATATTAAGATCTCTCCACAGGATAATACGTATGTTGGATTTAATGATAGGTTGGTAACAATAATTGGCACCTTACAACAGATGAGGCAAGCCATTAATCTGATTCTTTCGAAATTATCTGAAGATGTCTACTATGTACAATCCACTGGGCCTACATTTCCATATGCTGGTATGCTTTCTGTTTACTTGAATCCATCCTCATTTTCATGTACTATTTATACCCACTTGTAGCTCATTGCTATCGTTTGTGGAGTAACCTATATTGCTTTCATAACTATGATCAGTTGCATTAGAGTACTATAATCTTTTTTATTTTAGCAAATGAAGATGGTGAAAATCATGAGAATGGCTACATATCAAGGTTTAAAAGTACGGAATCGAGCCTCGAGGCGTAAGCCCGAGGCGGACTTAAAAAATAAATATAAAAATTATATATCTTATAAAAAATAAAATACAGACTAATTTCATCATCGGATTTATCAAAAACATCAAAAACATCAAAAACACACATTAAAAAGACATGGAATGTTTGAAACTGACACAAAGAGTCTAAAACATCGAAAACAAATAGGAAAACCCCCTGAGGCGCAACCTTTCTTAGCGCCTCAGCCCTATGAGGCGCACGTACATAATAAACCCCTGAGGCGCCGCCTCAAACTCGTTTTCTGGGTGCCTCGAGGCGCACGCCTCTACCGCTTTTTAAAACAATGCTACATATCACACCTTTTAGGCATCACAAAACATCACAAGTGCTTAAATGGTGGCACCACACAAGCATACATGTGCATTGATAGTCGTAGGGTAAAAACAACTAATACGTTTATTGCGTATGATGAAAGTAACTACACATGTTCGTATAGCATTTTTAGGATGTATTTGTCAGTGGATCTGTGATGTATGTGCACCCAAACATGTAGCACTTAATTTGGCATTAAATGACCTATTCAACAAAAATCTTGGATATATGATCTTCTGTCTTATGTTTAAGGAACATTTAATGTAGGGCTGTAAACGAACAGAACGAACACAAACAAAGCCAACAAGGCTTTGTTTGTGTTTGTTAGTTTAACTTTGTCTTTAATTGAACAAATGAGCAAACTAGAAAACATAAACATACATATTTTCTTGTTCATTTTTATTCATCAAGGTAACGAAGTTGCTTGTATTTGTTTTTGTTCGTTAATACGCTAAACTTGCATAAACGGACACACACACGCACACCCCACATATAAAGGAACGTTACTGACAAGTATAAACTAGGTTTAGGAATGCAAATGGATGAACGATTGATGAACAAAAAGACTTTTTCAATTATTTAAACAATCATAAACACAAACATGGTTCAGTGATTGTTTAGTTTGTTTACAGACCTAGAAACATTTGAACTGCTAATGCTTAAGTCCAAGTCGAGCTTAGAGCACTCTTACCTTTATAATTTTAACATTGTACGACTTTATAAAATTTTAAGGATGTACATCTTGGGATAGATATATAGAACTTCCAATATATATAATTCATATTTGATATCTGAACCCATTTCAAGTATTATATAAAAATCACATAAATTATATTATTACAGCAATGATATAAATTTTTCAATAAAGTGATATACAAGATTATTGCATCAAAAATACACTTTGGTAGACTTTCAACCTGTTTCCTTTATAGCCAAAATTTTGGATATCAATCATTTAGAGATGAATCATAATCCAAATCGTTCCATTCAAAGTGATTGGTCTGAAATTGCCACCTTAGTTAGCTTGCAACGCAGTTATGTGGTTCTCAAACATTGTTATGTTCACACAACTTATACCTAATTTTTTTTTTCCTTTTATGTGTTCTGCAGCACCTCACAATGTTCCTAATTATGGACCACCTGGGGTTAGTGGAAAGTTTCAGAACCACCATTTCCAGAACAACAAGGTTATTAACTTCTAATAGCTTTGCCCCTGTATCACACCTGAATCATGCTTTTCCTGTTTGATACTTCTAGGTTCTAACCCCATGCTATAAGCATAAGATGGCTAAATTTTAAAAACTTGACCTAATATTATATGAAGCCAACCATCTTATCATGTTTATTTGCATAACCAATAATAATGTTGTTGCATATATTCTTAAAATCTATTCATATAGTTAAACTTATAGAACACTTACTGGTGTTTTGCAGGAAGATGTGAGTAACTCGTCGGTGACTCTGGGTGTTGCAGATGAGCATATAGGGATTGTTGTGGGCCGTGGTGGTAGAAATATAATGGAAATAAGTCAGGTTAGTAAGAGTGTGCCACTTCTATTCATTACATTCATTTCTCGGTCTTATTAATCTCTCCTTGCAGATTAGTGGAGCTCGAATCAAAATTTCTGATAGAGGTGATTTCATACCCGGGACATACGATAGGTATGTAGTTCTTCAATATTTTCACTTCCCCAAAATAACTCTAGAGAATACATTGATGCCTTGGTTCTAAAAGCACAACAGTTGCTCCATGTATAACCAAATAAGATGCTGCACCTCTCTCAACTCTCACATATTAGCCTTTTTATTAAACAAACTATTCATAATCTCTTCTATCTGTTTGGTTGTTTGTACATATTAGCCTCCTACAGACCCTAATTTTGACCTGGATATGCATGAAACACTGCCTCAAGGCACGTTTTTTCACGGCTGTGGCATGCTTTTAAAAACCAAGTTTGTTGCATTGTTAGCATACATTATATTTTTCACGCAAGAGGCCTCAAGAACAGGGCACATGTCCACCCGTACTTATTTAAGGAATTACATTTCCTATATATGGCTGGATGCAAATCTAGAGCGGCTCTTGTAAACCTGCTAGTGCCAATAAATTGTACTAAAAACTGAATGGAAATACCTTGAAAACGTCTAATCTTTTATATTTTTATTCTCATTCCTCTTAACTTTGGTTGCTCAAAATAACCTAGCGGTCGTCAGATACGAGTGTTGGGTAAGGGTTCAAAATATATTTGGGTGGAGACAGACCACTTTGTTTTGGCTTGGGTTGAATTGATATGTAACGGTTTTATTTTTTATTTTTAAATTCGTTGAACAACCAAACCTAGTATGATCCTACTCATATCAGAGTTATTTGTATGGCTTGGGGAAGGTGATATCGGGGCAAACATTACATCTATCCTAGGGGTAGAGAGAATGCTCCCGTTGAGAACCTTGGCTAAAAAAACATATTTTTTCTTGTGTAGAGTATAATATAGCTTAGTATAGTCTACATTCTTTAATAAATGTTAAGATGCAACTGTTGATCAGAATAACAATATTATTACAATAAAAACAATTTTTTTTTAACTAAAACGATGTTAGGTTTTACGCATTAAAAATTACGAGTTTTGACACACTTGGCCCATCCTAAAAAGCAGGTCATATATAATTTCTGTGGATAAATAACAGATAATTATGTTCTTTTGTACAGGAAAGTAACAATATCAGGATCACAAAGGGCAATCCATGTAGCAGAGTCCATGATAATGCACAAAGTGTCTTCAGCTTCGGCTCCACCACCGGATGCAACAGTTGACCATCTTTCGGTTGAAAATACGTCGACCATCTAAGTTCTTTTATTTATTTATTTTCTATATCATATGTGATGGAGTAGAAAGAGTGTTAAAGTGGAATCTAACATACAAAGCGATCCATCTTATAAAAATACACCGAAAGAAATATAGGTTCTGGTAGAGAATGTTGTAAGGAGTGGACTGTGACAAGGTTTAATATTATTGAAGCTTTTGGTCATTATTTACCATCTTCTAAATTTTATTTATTATATTTTTTATTATATTGTGTGAGAGTTTGGTTAGCAGAATCGTAAATCATTCTCTCTTTGGTAAAGATTTGTGACTGATGACAACATGAGAGAAGCTATTGTAAAAGCTTGAGAAAACTCGGGTAGGGTTGTAACGAATTAAACGTTCAACGAACAATTAGTAAACAGTTCGGCGGGATTTTGTTTATGTTCGTCGTTTAATAAATGAACGAACACAAATAAGAAAATTCCGTTCGTTAAATTAAACGAACGAACATGAACAGACGGCCTCTGTTCATATTCGTGAACGTTCGATAATGCGTTCGTTAACATTTACTTATGTTTGTTTATTTTCAGGTTATATTTGAGATAATTATGTTAAGTACTTATTTATCTTTGATAAATATTACATAATGTTTGTGATTATAATTATAATACCAATATATAATGTTTTGTATTTGTTTATTTTAGGAAAAGTTGCTCCCGTTCATTAATGTTCATGAATATTTGTCTAGGTTCGTTTGCCTTTACATGTGTTCGTTTATGTTAGTGAACAATTGGTGACAGATTCATTTTCTTAATGATTTCCAAAACACAACCCAAAGACCGTCTTAAATAAAAATTATGGGTCTGATTTGTAATCGGGTTTGGTTTTTTTGGATTATACCTTAATCGGGTTCGGATAGAGTTTAGTCGAGTTAGGTATTCGTGATCAATTTATATCCACAAAAATGTTTACTACCTTAAATTAAGAACTGAAACTTAAAGGACTACAAGTATTACTTTTTCAGTTTGATTAGAAAGTTGGGCATATAGATGAAGAAGGACCATTTATGTAATTCACCCAAAGAACAGTGGAGGATAGAGGCGGTTCTCACGGAAGCACAGAGATGAAGTTTGCACGTTGTTGACAACAACCGCCATCGGTGCACTAAACTCAGGTACAACACTCCATCTCTATACATCTGTATGCATCTGCAAAATCTCCTTCACAAACTCTCTGATTGTTTTCATCTCTAATCTCCAGCTCTAACACAACCTCGAAGGCTATGGTATCCCCTGATTCTGGTTATGCTTCGTCCAATGACGGAGAAGCTCCGACGAAATCGTCGCCTCACAAGACACAGCCAATTCCTCCTTCAGGTGTTTGTATTGATATTATTGCTCTTGTTAATCATTTTATGCTGTTAATCGATCTCTTGACCTCTTTGATCTACTGTTTTTAACCTAATTTTTGAATCTGAATAGCTACGTAGTGTTTGAATTTGAAACGTTGTGTTTGTTAAAATTTATATAGGATTTGGTTTTTTTTATGATGATATGTATGTTTTAATGTTAATCAGGCTTTCAAGAAGTGTAGAGAATATCCGGAGGGAGATGCGTGTATTTAAGATGTATACTGTATTGAGATTAATTTTGGTTAGTTTGAAATAATTGCATCTAGGATTCGGTTTTGTACCTTCTGGTGTTGAATTATTGATTAGATATAATAGATGAATGGGAGATCTTTTGTATGGTTATCTGTAGAGCTTTGCCTACTTGAATAACATTACGGCACCAATAATTGAAAGGATTGCTGCTCCTCGAGGACTTGTAAATCATAAGTTTCATTTCTTCCGCACAAACATACCATTAAAACACACAGCTAACCTTCTTGATTTTGTGCTAGTTGTTTTATATGTTCTATAAATTTAGAGTACAAAGTTACATTGAAGTTTGCCTCTAGTAGATTCTGGACTGTGCTTTTGTGAAGCCAGTAATTAAAACTAGTGGCCAATTATACAACACCGCTGATTGTTATTGTTAAAACAACGTTTGGGTTTTGGTTGATGTTCTATCAAAGTTCTGTTTCCGAAAATTTCAGCTATAAGATTATTATATGACTGAATGGGAGATTAAGTTTTTGGACCTTTGGTATTCTTCTTTTGAGAACACAAATCTGATCATATCCACAGGAACACGATTTTGATGAATTACAAAATAAAATTGTAGAGCAATAAGAATAATATATCAAATAGTAGAAATTGTGGTGCATTTTCCCTTTTCCTTTTCTTTCATAAATCTCTATCTCCGTACTCAAGGTGGCTTGTGTAAACATGAGTTATCATCGTTTTATTATGAGATCTACTGGCATTAACATTTACTTTTATGCTAAAGACTCCACAGAGACTACGTATCTGAGGTTTCTTGCGTCAAATGCTGAAGCTGGTTTAATCATTGGAAAGGGTGGAACGACAATTTCTGATTTCCAGTCACGATCTAATGCACGAATCCAGCTGTCACGCAATTATGAATATTTTCCAGGAACATCTGATAGGGTTATTATGGTGTCTGGAACAAGTTATGAAGTTCTCGAGGCTGTTGAACTTATCCTAACTAAGTTGGTTGATGAGGTAATCCTTGTTACACACTTGCATTTGGTTGCCTGGGTAACTGGAGTGTAATATTGTGCTGTTGATCAGTTTTATGCTGAAGATGGTGACGAGGCTGAGCCAAGATCAAAAGTTAGACTAATTGTACCCAATAGCTCCTGTGGTGGAATCATTGGGAAAGGAGGATCCATGATAAGGTAAGAATGCTGCTGACCACATTTTATCTATTGGGAAGGGAGGATCACTTTGATAAGCTGCATCCCTTCCTTACTTAAAATAAGCAACCGCTATGGTGAAATACTTTTTGTTGACAATGATTACTGTTTCGTCCCAATCACTTACCATTTGCCTGTACTTCTATTTATATAAAACAATCTTGCAATTTTTTTAGCAACTTTGTTTATCAACTTGCATAACATTTTCTTTTGAGAGTATAAGAACTGGTTGATGTTAAAAGTTAATCCTAATTGTGGTCATATGTGGAAGTTTAGGGGGAAGAATATCAAGAGTCTAAAGATAGGTTTGTTTTATTTATTAAGTTTTAATTAGCTTTATTTAAGGTATTAGTGTTTATGGTTTTGGCTGTGAATGGGCTGTTATTCCAGCTATGTTTGAGTGGAGTTTTCACTAGTAATTAAGGTTAGGATTAGTATAAAAGAGGGTCGTTGTCTAAGATTTTTTGGTGTGATTTTTATTCAATAAAAGAAAAGAGTCGTGGGTGTGCTTTCCCACAAAAATCACTGTTGTCTTTGTGTTTCTGTGACCAATTGGCTAACAATTGGTATCAGAGCAATAAAGATCAAGGGCTGTTGAAGACAAAACCGGCCACCATCAAACCAAGAATGAACCTGTGATTGGTTCAATTATTGGTGAAGAGCTGCTGGTCGAATATGAAGGCTGCTGCGAGGTTCTAATAAAAGGTCTGTTTGAGTAGCAATCAAACAACAGAGTGCAGACCTGATTTGTGAAGTTTCTGTTCTATTTGTGTTGAAGGATCAAAGGGCTGTGAGAATCGGTTGCGAGAAGCAATTAAAACAGGGTGAATTAAACAACCGATTTGTGACAGATCGATTGAAGACAAGTTGTGTGACGCAATCGCAGTAGAAGAAGGCCTGTGCGATTCAGGCTTGTATTCGTGTAAGATGATTCTTGTAGAGGCGATTGTGTGAAGCAACCAAGTTTGCTGTGAAAGCAGGTTTGAGAAGAACTTACTTGTGATTGATCAAAGAAGAAGAAAAGGGGCTGAACCCAAGTTATAGCAGAACAGAAGCTTTGCGAGGCAGTTTTGAGGATCAGTGATTGATCAAAGGGGGAAGAAACACGATTTCAACAACTGGAATAGGTTGACTTGAAACAAGTCGCCTTGAGGTGTAAGTAATAAGCCAGTAGGGGCTAATTTAGGTTGAGAAAAGTTGGGTGTTCAGAAAGAAGATGACAAAAGGTGCAGGAGCAGTTGTTGTACCCCATCGAGAACCAAGTAATGCGACTTTGCAATGTTCGAAACTACCACAACAAACTATACTGCATGGTCTATTATGATGGAGACCATCTTAGGTGCACATGGTCTGCGAGAGGCCATAGAACCTGTCCTGTGACAAGAAGTGAAATTGATGATAGAAGAAAGTACATGGCGAAGGCATTGATATTTCAGTCATTACCGGAGGATGTGTTGCTTCAAGTGTTAAAGCATAAGGATCCAAAGAATGTTTAGGATGCATTACAAGTCAGATATGTGGGAGCCGAGAGGGTTCAAAAGGCTCGTTTGCAGACTCCGAGAAGTGAGTTAGAAGCGATGAAAATGATCGAGGCAGAGACTATTAATGAATTTGCAGGTAAGATAAGTGGGCTACAATCCAAGTATAAAAGTCTTGGGTCTTCACTTGATGATGAGATAATGGTGAGAAAGTTCTTGAATTCCATGCCAAAGAAATATTTGCCAATCGTTACTTCGATTGAGCAATACTCGGAGATTGAGAAAATGACATTTGAGGAAGTGGTGGGTCGACTCAAAGCGTACGAGGAGCGGGTAAAATCCCAAGATGAAATTGAAGACAAGCAAAGTAAATTGACGCTCACCTTTAATGATGAACATCCTAAACCAAGAAAGGTAGTGATTATCAACAAGGTTGTGGATGGGTTAATCGGGATGGAAGAGGTCGTGGTCGAGGTTGAAGTTTGGGAAGAGGAAGGGGTCGTGAGAATCGACCCGGTTCAAGAAATGATCAACGGGAGACAACGGGAGAACAAGACAAGTCATGGGTTTAATGCTACCGATGTGAAGAGTTCGGATACTTCGCATATGAATGTCCAAAGTCAAAACCGAAGCATGAGGAGGCCAACTTGGTTTGTGAAGATGATGAGCCGACTCTACTTTAGAGAGGACGAAGACCACATTAGGATTAAGGGGGTGATTGTTAAAAGTTAATCCTAATTGTGGTCATATGTGGAAGTTTAGGGGGGGGGGAATCATCAAGAGTCTAAAGATAGGTTTGTTTTATTTAGTAAGTTTTAATTTAATTAGCTTTATATAAGGCATTAGTGTTTATGGTTTTGGCTGTGAATGGGCTGTCATTCTCCAACTGTGTTTGAGTGGAGTTTTCATTGGTAATTAAGATTAGGATTAGTATAAAAGAGGGTCATTGTCTAAGAGTATTGGTGTGGTTTTTATTCAATAAAAGAAAAGAGTCGTGGGTGTGCTTTCCCAATAAAAATCACCGTTGTCTTTGTGTTTCTGAGACCAATTGGCTAAAAGTTGATCCTTTGTGTACTTGTTTGATCTGTTTATATACATACGTGGATATACCTATTTGTTGATCTTGTCTGTCATGTGAAAGCTAGTTTGATAATTTTTTCCTTAGATAATGTTGTCTTTCATGAAAAGAAATGTATTATACAGTTATACTTATGTGATAAGAGTTCCATTGATTTAGATCTTTAGTTCCTACATACTCTGAAACAACAAAATTACGGATTGCCTAATTTAATAACATAAAGCTGATACAATACTATATATGGTGCTCATATCATGCATATACTTAATGGTTCCACTTCTCATGCATATACTTAATGCATATACTTAATGGTGCTCATATCGAGGATAGGAGTGAGTGGAGGCGTAGGATCAAAATTAAGGACTTTTAGTAGGATCTGTAGGTAGGAAGGGTAAATGTAGACTTGATGCGGGGCCTAAGGTGTACGCAGCCCACATCTGCCCTTTATAGGTGAAACTCGCCACTTCTATGATGTTTGCATTATCATTTTCTTAATCTTTAGGTGATTTTAACTGTATGCTGTATGCTGTATGCTGTGTGCTGTGTGCTTTATGATATATTATATGCTGCCTTGCTATCGTTATTGCTTTTGTTTGCATTATCATTTTCTTAATCCTTAGGTGATTTTAACTGTATGCTGTGTGCTGTGTGTTGTGTGCTGTATGATTTATTATATGTTACCTTGCTATCGTTATTGCTTTTGTTATCAAGTCGGGAGTCTCTTTGGAAGCGGTCTCTCTACCTACCAAGATAGAGGAAAGACTCGCCACTACCTACCCCCCCCGACCCTGCTCTTGAGTGGGATATACTGGGTTTGTTTGTTTGTTTGTTTCATTGCGTAAAAGGAATTGCCTTTGGTAATAAGAACTGATGGGGAATGTCTTGGATAAAGAAAGATATATTTTATTCACGAAATTACTTGCTGCATTTGGATTGGTTTTTAATTGAGTCTATTTTAGTTTTCAGAATCAACTTTTAAGTTAAATGTCAGTGTGTGTGTTTATGTTTATCTTCTGTTGTTAAGCTGTTGCTCATTGGAACTCTTAATAGAAATGATAGAAACGTGCTTCTCTATTGCTCAGGTTGCTACAAGTTAAGATGTCAGTTTATATATAATTTTACTACTACAATTTACAATTAGCACTAACATTTTACAAAAGTCCCACTTTTGGGGGGATTGGGTGGGTTGTTGACAACTTTCAGTTATGCTCTTTTTGCATTACAGATCCTTCATTGAAGATTCTGGAGCAAATATCAAGATCTCTCCACAGGATAATACATATATTGGATTTAATGATAGGTTGGTAACAATAATTGGCACCTTACAACAGATAAGGCAAGCCATTAATCTGATTCTATCGAAATTATCTGAAGATGTCTACTATGTACAATCCACCGGGCCTACATTTCCATATGCTGGTATGCTTTCTGTTTACTTGAATCCATACTCATTTTCATGTACTATTTATACCCACTTGTAGCTCATTGCTATCGGTTGTGGAGTACAACCTATATTGCTTTCATAACTATGATCGGTTGCATTAGAGTACTATAATCTTTTTATTTTAGCAAGTGAAGATGGTGAAAGTCATGAGAATTGCTACATATCACACCTTTTAGGCATCACAAGACATCACCAGTGCTTAAATGGTGGAACCAC
Organism: Flaveria floridana; assembly: GCA_018326465.1. Classification (NCBI taxonomy): domain Eukaryota; kingdom Viridiplantae; phylum Streptophyta; class Magnoliopsida; order Asterales; family Asteraceae; genus Flaveria; species Flaveria floridana. The sequence continues at coordinate 10,651 of BJCO01003554.1, forward strand.
ACAAGCATACATCTGCATTGATAGTCGTAGGGTAAAAACCTACGCATACGTTTGTCGTGTATGATGAAAGTAACTGGGCATGCTCATATAGCATCTTTAGGATGAACTTGTCAATGCATCTGTGAATCTGTGATGTATGTGCACCCAAACATGTAGCAATTGAATTCGGCATTAAATTACCTATTCAACAAAAATCTTGAATAATATTTTCTTCCGTCTTATTTTTAGAGAACATTTAATGTAGGGCTGTAAACGAACCGAACGAACACAATGAAGGCTTTGTTTGTGTTCGTTCGTTTAACTTTATGTCTTTAACTAAACAAATGAACAAGTTAGTAAACATAAACAAACATATTTTCTTGTTCATTTTTATTCATTAAGGTAATGAAGTTGCCGTATTCGTTTTTGTTCGATAAAACGCTAAACTAGCATAAACGGACACACACACACACACACCCATCCCGTATAAAGGAACGTTACTGACAAACATAAACTAAGTTCAGGAATGTAAATGGATGAACGATTGATGAACAAAAAGACTTGTTCAATTATTTTAAACAAACATAAACACATACACCGTTCAATGAATGTTTAAATTGTTTACAGCCCTAGGAACATGTCAACTGCTAATGTTTAATACCATGTCAAACTTAGAGCACTCTTACCTTTATAATTTAAACTAGTTTGGTACCCCGACGCGCGTTGCGCGTTAAAAGGAACGATCAATAGTAACCGTCCGTACTCCACCTCAAAGATCAGACACATTACTACATGTCATCATAGCAAACAATCTCCAACGATAATTGTAGCACTCGATGCCTTACGTATAAGAACAAAAATGTTAGAAGCTCAGAAGCAGGTGGTCGTTGCGGCTGCAAACATCAGGTTTACCTCGCCGTAACAACAAACATAACCTTATTTTTCATCAT
>BJCO01003556.1:0-11143 GCA_018326465.1 Flaveria floridana
AAAAGCCATTCGCGCGAGAACTTGGTGTTTAGTATAAATAGCTTAGTTTTCGTTTTGTAATTAAGCTTTTGTTCATTTTATCACTCTGTACTGTGCGAAATCACACAAGACCTTTCATAGGTTGTTTGATTCAATCAAAGAAGCATTTTGTGTTCAATTCAATCTTCTTTCACTCCAATCTTGTTTACATTCCGCATTCACAAGATTGAGATCGTGTGTTTATTGTTTCTTGGGAGATATTCAAGGTTTTACAAATACGGGTTCTAGAAACTCACCTTAGCTGCTTTCAAGTCTCAAACTCTCCAACTTGAACTTTTCCAAAGAATTTGAACACCTAGATGTGTCTAAAACACACAAACCTGAACACACATACACATAAGAACACATATTCTCGGTTCCTTAGTCAAAACACAAACAAAACCGAGCCAATTTTGCAACAAGCGCTTACCTTGGCTGAACTCAGCTTCTTTCTCACTCTAAAACCGAAGATCTCTTCTTTCTCTCTCTAAAATGTTCGAAGCAGTTGGTGTGTAGAAAGTGTGGGCGGCCATGCCACCTTTTAAACATAATAATAATAATATTTTATCCTTTTTGTACTTTTAGCCTCTCCACTTTTATTCATTTTACTTTTTTTCAAGATACTTTTTTTTATTTTTCTTTTCTCTTTTGCTCATTTCTTTTCTTTCTTTGAAATGACAAAATTTCCGGGTGTACACATATATGACTAGCATTTCCGAGTAAGTTCTAGTTTTGAACATAAATATATATAAAAGAAAACTATATTTTCATCCTCTGCATCCGTGAGCACACATTCATATATTCATGCATAATTCTCTTAATTTCATTCATCATTGTGCCTATTATCTTTTCTTTCATTCGTTGTTTTCTTTTAACTTTTTCTAGATTTATGCCACTACCAACCTAATAGAAAGCCCAAGTAAAGAGCAACAATAAATCCTATTTTCATTCGGTCCATACAAGTACGAGACGACATGCATACATGCTAAGACAACAAATGCCAAAGCTTCGGACGACTTTATTTCATATAATGTGTTTCCGTCGACGGAGAATGCACAAGTCATTCGCATTCCTTTCTATGGTCGTGCTTGCAAGACTTTATTAATAACTGGACCTGTTACATTTCATTAGGTTCTACTTATCTTTCTTCTTTATCCTTCACTTCATTACCTAATACTTTGCATAGTCATTACATCATATATTCATGCATGCATCGAGTAAACTTCACAAGATATACATGAACCATGACACAATTGTTCTTAGGTAAGCCGGTCAACTTAAATGTATAGGCTAAATACTTTATTATGTGAGAACTGTTCATGTATGTACTAAGAAATTCGGAGTACCCAGTCATGTGAGAACTATCCCTTGCGAGAAATCCATCACACGAGAACTCCTAATTGAACAAGAACTTTTAGTCTTGCAAGTACACTACTTTGCAGAACTCTGTATTTAGAACAGTAAGGACCCTGTGTAAGGCCGAGAACCACCCTTATCGAATACCACCTACCTGAGTTTTTTATAATGAGTACTATTCTGAGTGCAAATCAAAATTCTAATGCTGAGTACTAAGGCTTAATACACTAATATTAAGCATAAGGTGAAACCCTACTATCTTATTCATACAAAGGCATAAAATCCATACTTTTCTACACTAATGTGACTGTTATTATCATAAGAATTGTGACAGTAAATTTTATGGTACAAATATCAATCCCAAAACATGAGAAAATAGTAAGAAATAAGAGTCAAGAACTCATCTTGAAGAATGAACTATGTGAAAATCCTAAGCTAAGTAACTTGCAACCGATATCCATGGCAAAACGCATAAAGATCCCATTTCTATTCTATTAGTAGATCATCTTACAATACATTGAATTGTATATCTAGCTTTAACTTGCATGAAAACATAATAAAAATTCACCTTGATAAACTTTTTGGACTTTCTGTCTCTAGCAACCCTTCTCTCTCTATAGTAAAGGTAACTCTTGGGGTGCAAGGCACCCTTTATGGCCAGTTATCTTCATATAGTGCCTCTTTAGGGAAACCTTTTTTTTTCCAAAAAATAATACACTTGAACCCTTTTATTTTAAACATGTCAAAACCAAATACAACTTTCTTTTTAAATTGTAAACGAGTTCACGGGCGTTACAAACCTACCCCCTTAAATAGGTTTTGTCCTTGAAACCTATCAAGTCCCAAACATTTCTAGATATTGTTGTCTTATTTCTTATTCCAATTTCCATATCACTATATACCCCTTTTGGTGCTTCCACTATACCTTAACTTGGATAATCACTTTGTTCCTTAATCGTTTTTCTTTTCTATCAAGAACAAACAATGACTGCTCCATATATTGTTATTGGCTAAGCATTTACACTGATTAGATACATGAAATGTAGATTGAATCCCACATAAGTCTAACTTGTAAACCACTTATCTAATATTAGCAATTATTCAGAATGACCCGATAAGCCTATGGCTCAACTTTTCTCCCTTATGCAATCAGATTATTCCTTTCCACGATGACACCTTTAGCATTAACCGATCCACCAACTTGAAACTCTATCCGTCTTTATATTTTATCAGCATAAGACTTCTACCTGTCTTTAGCAGCCTTTATAAACACTTTTATCTTATTCGATTTCTCTACTGTTCCCTTTATCAATTGGATATTCCCCAATTCCTTCTGTCTAATATTGTCCCAGCACACAGGTGTTCAACACCCTTAACTATGTAGCATTTCATATGGTGACATGCCGATACTACCATGATAGCTATTATTACTCGAAAATTCTATTAAAGGCAAGTGTTCATCCCAACTCCAACAAAAATTAATGACACACGACCTTAGCATGTATTCTAGTGTATGGATATTTCTTTCTGACTCACCATCCATCTAGGGATGATAGGCTACGCTAATTTGTAGCCTCGTTTGCATTGCATCATGAAATGTCTTCCAGAACTTGGATGTAAACCGAGTGTCTCTATAAAAAAACAATAGACATCGGCATACCATGTCGAGTTACAATCTCCTTGATAAACAGTTTCGCCAATGTTCTGATGAGTACGACTCTCAGATTGGTAAAAAGTGAGCACTCATGGTCAATCGATCTATAATCATCCAAATTATGCCATATCCTTTTACCGTGCGAGGCAACTTCATAATGAAATCCATTCTGATATGTTCCTATTTCCACTCAAAATGTCCCAAGGCTGGATCTTCTTTTATGGTCTTTGAAATTCAACCTTCACTTGTAAGCAAGTGAAACACTTACTATTAAAAGAACAAAAATGTAGTTTTATAGAATATCACGTTAGCCCAGCTTAGGGTATAATGTGGGCCTTTCTGCTTCTTTTGAAATTGAAGCTGTCTTAGCCTATGGCTATGGTGGGAGCCTTTCTGTTGAAGACGAGATTGACTCAAGCTCCTGTCTTGATGTTACCCGAAGGAAACGAAGACTTAGTGGTCTATTCAGATGCTTCTTATTTAGGATTAGGTTGCATGCTAACACAATAGGGGAAAGTTATAGCCTACACGTCCTGACAGTTGAAGATCCATGAGGCTAACTACCTCACTCATGATTTGGAGATGGTGGCTGTGGTCTTTGCGTTGAAGATTTGGAGGCACTACTTATACGGGACGAAGTGCACCATCTTCACCGACCACAAGAGCTTGAAGTACTGCTCCGAGCAAAAGGACCAAAACATGAGGCAAAGGAGATGGTTGGAGCTTATCAAGGATTATCATTGTGAGATCCATTACCATCTGGGAAAGGCCAACGTTTTGGCTGATGCCTTTAGCCGAAAGGAGAGACCCGAGCGGATTTGGGTGAAGGCGTATCGGTTGGTTATGACCGCTGACGTGATAAAACAGGTCAAAGAGTTTCAGGATGAAGTGCTGAAAGAACATCAGATTAATTCTGAGCGCATGAAGTGTCTAGTCGCAGAATTAGGTGAGAACCCTCTCGGTGTTAGAATCCGATCTGGATGGATGTGGATACCTCGCTATGGGGATCTAAGAGGGAAAGTCATGGATGAGGCTCATAAGACTCGATACTCGATTCATCCCTGTGCCATGAAGATGTATCAGGATATGGAGAAGGATTATTGGTGGCCGGGAATAAAGCGTGATGTACCCGAGTATGTGAGCAAATGCCTTACTTGTTTGCAAGTGAAGGCGAAGCACTAGAAGCCATACGGGAAGATCCAACCTTTGGATATACCCGAGTGGAAATGGGAGCACATGACTATGAACTTCATAAGGAAGTTGCCACGCACGACAAGGGGTTACGACGCCATATGGGTGATAGTCGACCGTTTGATTAAGAGTACTCACTTTCTACCGATCCATGAGACGTATTCATCCAAGCAATTGGAAGATTTGTTTATCAAGGAGATTGTAACTCGTCATGGTGTACCGGTGTCTATTGTGTCTAAACGTGACACCTGGTTTACATCCAAGTTTTGGAAGAGATTTCACGATGTGATAAGGACGAGGTTACATATCAGTACGGCTTACCATCTCTAGACAAATGGCCAGTCGGAGAGAACCATTCAGATGCTGGAGGATATGCTTCGGGCATGCGTCATTGATATTGGTGGAAGTTGGGACGAGCACTTACCGTTAGTCGAGTTCTCATATAACAATAGTTATCATGCCAGCATTGGTATGCCTCCTTATGAGATGCTATACGGTAGAAGGTGTAGGACGGCCGTGTGTTGTGGCAAAATCGGACAGAAGGAGTTGGGGAGTATTGAAGTGATCGAGGCCACGACCGAGAAGGTGGATAAAATCAAGGCATTTATGAAGGCAACAAAGGATAGACAAAAGTCGTATGCCGACAAGAGACTTAGACCGATCGAATTCAAGGTGGGCGATAGAGTTATGTTGAAGTTCTAACCTTGGAAGGGGATCATTCATTTCAGAAAGCGAGGGAAGTTAAGCCCGAGGTATATTGGGCCTTTCCAAATCGTTGCCCGCGTAAGGGAGGTAGCTTATCGTTTGGAGCTACTTGATGAGTTAAGTGAAATTCACCCGACGTTCGATGTATCTCATCTGAAAAAGTGTTTAGTCGACGAGGATATGATCGTGCCACTCGAGGATATCGAAGTGGATGAACGGCTCAATTATGTGGAGCAACCCGTGGCAATCATCGATCGAAAGGAGAAGAGATTAAGGAATAAAGTGGTTCCACTTGTGCGAGTGTAGTGGAAGCACAGGAAGGGGTTCGAGTCCACTTGGGAAACCAAGGAAGAGATGAGGAAACATTACCCTCATCTGTTTTATGATTGAAGGTTTCGACGACGAAACCTAAATAAGGGGGGTGGACTTGTAACGCCCGGAAATTTCAAGTGAAAGAAGGCAGACCGAAGTTTTTGCGCGAAAGGAACTTTTCGTGCGAAAAGGGATGAATGCAAAAGGAACTTCTTGCGTTAGAAGTCTGTGAAAAATGCTGCTGGGTACAAATAGCTGAGAACACCCATGCCTGGCCCATACCCAAGCGAAAGTGCTGCTGCTAGAGAGAGAAAACAACCGTTTAGAGAGAGAAAGCGCAGAATCAAGGTGTTTAAGGTATGTAACTCGTGTAGTAACTTGTGTTATGTACTAAGGAACTAATATTGATGAATATAACACATGGCTATATGTTGTTTTCGTTCGGTAAAATCTTTAGAAAGATCGTGTTCGTGCTAGAACTTCACGAGGTGAGTTTCTAGTCCCCCTTTTACACCATTTTACGTTTTGGGGCTATTATGCATACTAAAATACTCGTGTTATGCTTGTATGAGGTTATTTATGAGATTAAGAATGTTCGAACCGCCTTAAACGCGAAAGTTGTGACTGGGCAGGAAAATACGTAGTGTCACGCTAGCAGTTTAGTGTACGGTATGAAATTTGAATCTGCGAGGGGCATTGCCCCTTGGACCCAACTAGGGGCTGCTGCCCCTTGAACCCCACTGTCAGCGCCTATCCCGTGAAGGGTTGTATAATATCGTTTGTTATTCATGTTGATGAGAATGTGAATGTATGTTTTACAATGTTTCTTGCTTGGTGTGATATATACTAAATAAGAATAAGTATTATGTAATGAAGTGAAAGTAAATGATAATGAAAAGTGGAACCTAATGAATGAATGAAAGTCTTGCAAGCAAAAGAATAGAGGTCCACAACCGATGGAGGGGTTGTTAGTTCAACTGTGTGCGGTTTAGCTAACCCATGAGGATGCACATAGGGGGTCAATCTTTGTGATTGATCATGACGTGCAAAAATGGGATCCTTGTCGCTTGACCCAAGAAGGTAGTTGCTTCATGCATGATGATAAGGCATAGCATAAGACAAGATCTAGATGAAAGTGAAAGATAAAGATGAAAGTACGAAATGTGCGATAACATGTGAAAATGAACAATAATGAAAGATAGTAATGATTATTATCGAAGTGTAAGTATGATGTATGATTATGTGCGAAAATAAAGGAAAGGTTTTAAATAAAAGTAAAGTACTTTATTATTAAAAACTAGAACTCACTAAACATAGCTGACTTTTTGTATGCATAATAGTTAGCAGGTAATTGTTGATGGTGAGGAGGTGCAGGCGTGGATGCATAAGCTACTAGGAAAGGATTCAAGACTGGCATCCACATTTTTGAGAATGTTATCATGTTAATACAGATTTTGAGATGTAAACTTAACAATATATTTATTTGACACGATTTTTGTTATTAATGAAAAGATTAAATTCCGGTGCAATTGTCATGTTTTAAATGTTTTCTGCTATGAATGATCAAATGTAAGCGTCCCGGGAACGGGGCCTTACATGTTACGTTCAATAGAAGTTCCAATCTACTTGAGGCCATCTTGCACTTATTAATTCTTTATATGTGCCATATACCTCACGTGTGCTCATTTTCCTTTAAGAATGCATTTCACCCCATTTTACCATTTTTCCTACTAAATATTCAAGCGCAACTCTCCACAGCACGTCCAATATCGTTTCCTTGATGACTAGAAATAGGACAAAATTTTATGACTTTTTTTGCAAATTCCAATTTTCATCAGAGACATAATTGATTCATTGCACCATTTTCCATGTATTAGTTGTCAAACAAACTATAGAAATTGACTTTTTCATTTGTGCTTTAACCTTTGATTATTCATCAAGATATAGTTGATAGCAATCCCTTGCAATCATGCTTTGAGATGGAATGGTGAATGCAGGTTGACAAATCCTCATCAATCTTTTAAACCCTTCATTTTGACGAATGTAAAAGACAACTCATCAATAATCAACATCTCAACTATTGCTCTCTTATCTCTTTTTTAATCAAATTTAAAAGATTGTAAATTAAATTTACTTTCTCTGATTTCTTAATCCTTCTCTATGCTAAATGAAAGTTTTGATTGATTTCTAGAACTATTTATGGGATTACTTGTACATTTAAAGATATGACCTCATATTAAATATGCCATTTTTTGAATTAGAAGCATAATTCCCTAAACAATATCTACGTTGTGCCCTTTGCTTTCCATCTTCATCGATATACTAGGTGAAATGTTGCCATACAGATGATCTTGGTTTATAGCTCACCTTTGTTTCTTCATTTCACATGTTTTAGAGTTTAAATTACTAGCATTAGAATCACCCTCCATAGATGTGTTTCTAAAAATACATTTATAGAACAAATAATAGTAAGACATTTCATATACTGCATATAACAACTCATATAATCATTTATAAATATATTTAATAATCAATTAAAATAAACAAATTGAGATATACATCAATCTATTGTCGACTATGATGTTCTTTTTTACCAACCAAATTAAGTAAATACAAGAAGGAAATGATATCAGAGCTGCTACTTCTTACCTATTTCAAAATATCCATCTGCTATATAAATAAATATTACAAATTAATTAATGCCTCCTTACTCAAGTAACATTGGACAACAAATGACTAAATTTTGCTCAAACTGACATAAAAACTAGAAACCTAAATGTTGATTACATGTGAACCTATCAAGTGTTGATAATGATGTGTTCAATGCAACCTGTTGTGTAAGATCAAGATGATTATCTTAAAGGCTGATGCTAACCAAAAATCTCTCAGCATGCAATGAAGTATAAGGAAGTACTTCGGAAGATTTGACAATGTACAAAGAAAAATAACTAAGTGTCAAATCTTCCGAAGCCAAAGACAGAAAACTTTCAAAGCCAAAAGTGAAATTTTCCAAAGCTTAAAGTTAAAGTCTTCAAAGCTTGGAGACTGAACACTTCCAAAGACTAAGCAGACATGTGTCTCTAACATACTTTTGATAAAAGCAAAAACCTTTCCGTTGTCAGCTCTGAAGACTCACCAAGTTATATAAGTTGGTGATTACCTTTTTACTTTTGTTAACTGTACATGATTGAACTTTTCTATTTCCTACTTTAGTACTTTTATCCTTATTATAATACAATAGGATGTGAGCTATGGCATGTCATAGTCACATGTCAAAAGGCAATCTACCTTGTGACTTTAGATTGATCTTATTATCTAGATTAGTGTCCACCTAGCGTTCAAAGTATGGCCAGCTTTAGGTTGTAGTATATAATAACTCATGTATCAATCTTAGGAAAAGGATTTCTAACACTAGTAAACACTTGAGAGCAATATACTTCAACGTTGAAAGCCAATCCTTGTGTTCTTAAGTGTTCTTACTTGTTTGTTCATTGTTTCTTTGCTTGGTTCCCTATTTGATCTAGTAAGTGTGATTAGTTGATAATCTCCAACTTAACTATGAAACTATTGTTGAACCATCATACGGTCCTACAATTGGTATTAGAGCTTCACAGGCTCTTGATTGCAAGATCTCACTATCTTGAATCACTCTATAGTTTCACATTCACTTACTTGCTCAAATGAAAGCTCTTTCTAAAGTTGATATGGAAACCGACACAATGACTAAGTCTCCAATGATCACTCCTGATGACTTTGACACTTGGTGTCTGACAATGGAAGGCTTCATCAAGTCTCAAGATACCATGATGTTGAGATCGATAGTTTCCAGAGCTCACATCCTAAATACTATTTTAGCAACTACTGGAGGTGGAATGATACCCTAGGAAGTGGCTGATTATTCTAAAGAAGACTGGAAGAAAATAGACTTTACATTGATGTGAGCTATGGCATGTCATAGTCACATGTCAAAAGGCAATCTACCCTTTGACTTTGTATTGATCTTCTTGTCTAGATTAGTGTCCAACTAGCATTCGAAGTATGGCTAACTGCAGGTTGTAGTATAAAGTATCTCATGTATCAATCATAGGAGAAGGATTTTTAACACTAGTAAACACTTAAGAGCAATATACATCAACCTTGAAAACCAATCCTTGTGTTCTTAAGTGTAAGCCCCCATTCCCGGAACACTTAAAATTGGACAATCATCGCATTATTACATAAAACAATACCTATTTCATAAAATAAGCAACGGAAGTAAGTTAACAAAAACCATTCATTTTATTGATAATTACTGTTGTTAAGCAATGCAACACTGTTTATAAGTTACAAAAATATCGTTTAATGCATTAAAAACAACAATAATATTATGCTCAAATGGATGCCAGTCTTGCCCTGTTGAGTAGCCTCCCCATGTGCCATCCTCAGCAAAATTACCTGCCAACTGAAAATGCATAAAAGTCAGTGTTGTTGAGCGAGATCTAGTTTAAAGTATTGAAATAATTTATGCAGTCTATACATGAAAATACTCTTTCTTCATAAAATGCTTTCTTTACTTTCGTACGTGAGCATTCATCGTACATACAATAAGGTATAACCTTATTCATCATTCATTATCGCACGTATTCGTTCGTTTTGTAGTGTATCATTATCTTTCACTATTTCTAGATCCTGTCATAACTTTACCCCCATCGTTGGGCACACAACCACCTCATTCCCAGCACATAGCCGCCTCATTTCTGGGGTAAAGTGACAAGGATCCCGTTTCGTACAATGGATCAATCACCATGTAACATCTCGTATTTTTCGTTAATTAAAAGTTAAGCGTCGTTAATTCTTGTAAGGACCATAGTTGATAATTATGAAACTTATGGGTTATATGCTTATTTCCTAGTTGTCTTTAATCTTTAATATATAAAAGATAATAATCAAGTTTTTTTTATGATAATAATAATCATAATAATAATACTAATAATAATAATCATTTTAAAGTAATCTTGTAAATAAATAAAAACAATATAAGTTTTATTATTTTAAAACCTGTATTTAACTAGTTTTAACATGAAATAATAACAATTTAAAACCTTAGGGTCCAAACTGTAAAATAATTACCCTATATATTTAAAAACCTACTCAAATGAATAGTATGAATAGTCTTTGTGATATTTTGCTTTTGAGATTGGCCACACTTGTATTGTTTATTGACAATATCCCCCCTTGGCTTTAAAGAGGAGAAAGAGTTCGGATGATTCAGATCCCCATTTCACATCCGATTCTAGAGAGAGAAAGTGCTCTCTCTTTCGCCGTGAGTCGCCGGTTGCGCCGCCGCCGGCGCCGGCTGCACCGCCACCACCTGCACGCCATCGCCTGCAATGCCTGTCGGCCGGCCTTCGTCTGTGTGTGCGGGTGTATTGCCGCCCACCGCTATCACTGGTGGTAGTTTGGTGGCAAACGGCGATGTGTGCGTCGTGGAGATGAGGATTACGAGGCAGAAATTGGTATCATCGTGTAGATCTGGGGATGGATGTTGTGATAGCCGATGTCTGATGGTCGTCGGTGTCTCTAACCCCAGATCCGGCCGCCACCGCTGCATGTGTGTCGTTGTGCGTCTGCTCTTTTACGAGCTCTGTTATGATGGTAGGGGTGTCGGGTCGTTGTCATTGTCTCGGAACCCCCGGCCAGATGCTGTGCTATGTTGTGATGGTCGTTTGTGCCCGGACTTGCCTTCACCGGCATTCTAATGGCGGCGACTGACTACGTTAATAATACCGGTTCTTTGAATCATCTATTTTGGGAATCGTTGTCTTGATTACGGCTTAATCTAAGATCTTGGTATGCAGGAGAGTTTGTGTCGATGATGATGAGGAATAACTCATCTGAGATTTTGTTGGTGTTGTTAAATGATGTATG